>JAPYYQ010000854.1:0-53498 GCA_030522585.1 Anagyrus pseudococci
CTGATCTACGTGGTTACACGGCCTCGGCTTCGCCTCGGCCGTCATAACCACGCAGGCCAGGAACTTCAGCTTTCCGGCCATGGGTCGTAATATACTATTCATATCTTACACTCAGACTCTATCTAAGAACAAACTCATTGAAAAAAAAATTATTGCAATAATAAATATCTAATGGTCTATTCGTTACTTATAAATATTATGTGTCCTACAAAAGTGCAGATTCGCTGCAAGAGATTTAAAAAAAAAAAGAAAATATCCACGAAATCAACAATTACAACTTTCCAACGAATCGAAAGTGTAAACTCCGCGATTGTGGTTTTTGAGGTTAGATAAAGCTGTACGCTAAGCGAGGAGGATACACTTCGAGACGCTTGATAAAGACGCTTCGGCTGCAAGTATTCGAGAACTAGAGCGCTCGTTCTCTCTCTTCTTCTTCTTGCGATACGAACCTATCTATCTAGCAAGCGCACGACTCGGAAAATAATCTTACCCCGGCGCGCACAATAATAACAAGCGACAAACGTCAAATTCGATTTGTTCCATTTCCTTATTCGGTATTATTGAAAAAGAAATGAAATAACAACAACAATGTGCCTGGAAAATCAGAGGTGCAAAGAGCGCGATAGTTAATTCGATCACTCCCAGGGGCCTGCGCGTGCCGGTGTCACGTGTCCGTGTGCGCCCAGACGTACCGGCCCGGCAGCAGCAGCATCCAGCAGAAGAGTACCGTAATATCATCGAATATTCAGCGACGACCAAAGCGTCTCTCTCTCCGGCACGGGAGAGAAGTGGGGATGACCCCCTCGTGCCGAGCGAGCGACAAGACGCGTAGAGCTCAAAGCGCGCCGTATACACAGAACGAGAGAGAAAGAGAGAGCTGTATGAGCGAGACCGTGTTTACGTCGCAATTGATCCTGTCATATCGCTCCCCGCCAGCGCTTCTATTTTCCCTTCCTAAAACGGAAAGGAAAAACGTCTAATTGCTCCCCTCCCCCTTCGTGCTCGTCAATGCAGAAAAGAACGATTCAGTCATTTAAATTTTATGACCACATCGGTGGCGCGTCCGAGCTTAGCCAACGCTCGAAATGCAGTAGCGGAGTTTATGCACCTCCTTGCACAAGTCCGAAGACCCGTACGTAATGCTATTATCGATTGCACCGACGTCGAGAGTTTAAAGACTATTTTTTGAACTTTGCAGCGAAGAGCAAGTTTGCATCTACGATAAAGGCGAGCATTTTGCTATAGGCCTCTCTCTCTCTCTCTCACTCTTACGTACGCTGCATCGGGCAGTGTCGCGCTGCAATGGGGAATCGGAGCAGCTGCGATTTATAAATAGCTCCGAAAATTAACGAGGCCTCGAGTGAGAGCAAGAGAGAGAGAGAGAGCCAACGTCTTGCTAGCCTTTTATAACTCAGCCGTCAGATAAGCAATAAAACAAAAAAAATATTCGACCAAGCAAACATTGAATAAGATGGTAGCGAGAGTGGAGGGGAGTATTATTTTCTATCCAGTGTAAGTAGCGCAAAGAAGAAGAATAAAATACTCACGCAAAATGTGTGTCCGCTGGCTCGAAAATAATCCCCGTCGGCGTTCGAGTCGCCGGTGCAGGCGCGGGCGCGAGGAGCGCCGCAGCGCGCGTTCTCTCTTATTCCGCCTTGCTCCAGGCGCGCACAGAGAGAGGAAAGAACACGACGACGTCGACCAAGTCGAATGTATGCTAACACCAACACTGCACAATCGGAGCGAGAGAAAGAAGTAGAAGAGATAGATGTCGAATGAGAATGAGAGAGAGAGAGGATGTGTATACGTGCGACACCACGTGCGCGCGCGGGGTACACTCGCGGCCCACCGGGGGCTGCTACTGCTCTCTGCTCGTTCAACTCGGGGGGCTATAAGAGAGCACACTAGACGCGCACCGCCCGGGCAGGGCCGGCCCAGCTCGATAAAATCCCAGTGGCAAAGACGGCGAACTCGACGAGGAGGAGGAGGACGGCGGCTGCGCGCTCCTCGTCCGGCGGGCTCGAGGGGGGGCCGACTGCGACTGCGTGCAGCGAGCGCGCCGGCGGCGGCCCTTACTCTCTCTCTCTCTCTATCTCTCTCACACACACTGCCTATGCCACTTCTGTACACAGAACTCGGGCACCTCCGCGACCACGGCTACGACGACGACGACGACGACGTTGATGCGGCTACTGTTTGTTTATACCGCTGCAGGATGTTCAACTCTGCTGGCAGCCGAAGGCTGCTGGTGGCGGGGAAGGGGGGTGGCGAGGAAGGAGGTAGGGGGAAGGGGGAGGTGTATACACGAGGTGTGCCGGTGTCTCTGGGGAAGGCGAGCAGCTTACAACGCTGCTCCACTGCACTATGGACGCGCGCACGAGATATATGCGGGCGGCAACGACGCGGCAGCAGCAGACGAGAGAGAGGGAGAGCAAGCAGCGAGGCGGCAACGACGGCAGCGGCGGCCGGTGCAACGTCGCTGTAGCGCGGGCTGCGGCTCGACGACGACCAGGAGGGCTGCTCCCCGGGTCAACACCGGCGGCGACACGTACTTCCTCGGTTATACTGTCTCGTCGATGACGGCCGCGGCGGCTGCGACACACACGCACAGAGAAAGAGAGAGAGAGTCAGGGCGGCTAGTGTGTTGCTTCTGCTCCTGCTGCTTATGTTGACGTATACATGCACGCGCGCACACACTCTGCGGCGTGTTTCTCTCCCCGTCGTCCCGTGAGTGTTTTCTCGGTGTGTTGCGCGCGCGCGTGTGTGTGTATATGTGTGTGGGATGAACGGCGCACGGACTGCAGGCCGCTCGGTCCGCTTTGAGTGCAAACGCGCGACTGCGGCGCTGAGTGCCGAGCTCCGCGCCGGCGGCTGTTTCGCCGAGCCGACGCGCCGCGGCGCTTCGGTAGCCCTGTAGTTGAGCTACCGCCCGGTCGCCGCCACCGCCGACGTCTCTCTCTCTCTCTCTCTCTCTCGCTTCCTCTCCACGTATATTATGGATACGGAGAGAGAGAGAGAGAGAGAAGGAGAGTTGCAGTTTGCACGGCATCGCCGCCGTCGAACGCTCTCCTTCGTCTCTCTCCTCTCTCCGGCTGGCCTGTCTCTCCTTCACTCTCGCATCTCTCCGTCTCTCGGTCTTCGGGTATGTATACATACACCTACAGATATATACATACACGTACGAGGGAGAGAGAGTAGAGCTGCAAGGCAAGGGCCACCGAGAGGCCGCTTGCTCGTCGTTCGCTTGCTCTCGTGCTATGCTGCTGGCTCGTGGGTTAGCCGGAGCGAGCGGATAGAAAGGGAAAGAGAGGCGCAGGAGGAGAGGCCGAGTGCGAGGGAACGGCTATACAACGGCGGATATATGTGTGTCGCGGGCGCCCCGATCTGCTGCGAACCGCATGCTGCTGCTGCTGCCAAGCCTCGGCTCCTCTCTCTCTCTCTCCGGGTTTCGCAGTTTTGCTGCGCTGCACACACACAGGCACACATCAACAGTGGCGAACCACTGGAGGAAGAGAAAAACGAGAGCGTCCTCGGCGGCCACCCTGGAATTCCTCATCTCTCCTCCTTCTATTTGGCTCGTTCTTTTTTTTCGCTCTACCTATACCTCCCCCCTCCTCCTACTCCTCATCTCTTGGACTTCGTCAGTCGCGAGGATGTGTTTTTCCTCTTTCTCTTCCTTACCCTCTTATACTCCTGCTATACGTCCTCTCGACGTTTCCATGACTGCACGCGCGCGTTTTGCCACGTACATTATCGCCAAGGGTCTTTAGCTCGATTTGTACAGTGGCGGATGTATTGACGTGCGGTTTGTTTTGCCGGTCGAAGGTTACGTTAGAGGCGTAAACAATGTCACTGGACAATTAGAGGTCAAACTACCGTTGATAATGCTTTGTTTAATCTTGAACTTCGTTTTTGTTTTCTATTACAGGATGCACTTTAATCAAATAATCAAAATTTTTTATATAGATGAACAACTAAGCGTATAAAACTTTGTTTAGTACAAAAACGAACTTACATACACGTTTACATTGATCTTCCAATTGTTTAAGTGAAAACTATTTCCCCAAGGACGATACGTTCGCCATACATCAAATAAACAAACAACCGCAGTGAGCATAGAACAATATTTCAAATTCATCCCCACATCTCGCGAGATGAAAAGGTCTATCCTCGCGATTACGTCAAACGCGGCAAAGTTCGTCAGCACGATTAACTCAATAAATTACACCTGGCTAGCGCAGTCACTTTCATTCCCCTCCATAACACAGTCGCGTTCAAAGTTCGCCGAAGAAAAAGAAAAATAAGAAGCCGGCATCGTTAGGACACACAGCCGCGTCTCGTACGATCGAGGGTCATCGGATGGGGCAAGGCCTCTGACGAGTTTCGCGTGATTAAATCGACGTCTGGAGGAGAAACGTTAGACGAATGATCGAAAACACCTGGAACGAGGAAAGAAGGCCGAGCCGGCTTTCCGCTATATATACGCGGCACATAAGCGCCTTTTTTTTCTTCGTCCTCGCGTCCAAGCTCGTAGCAGTAAATTTCAACCGTTCATCATTAGTCTCGAACACTTCATTAAAGCGACTCGATAAATTTTCCCAACGATAGACGTAAAGCGCGTCAATAGCGCCGGACTCGTCCCAGTTTCCCTTCCCTATCACCGATTGCTTCTTAATGTTCATGTTATTATATGCTTATCGAAACAAGCATTAATTTCCCACGTGAACAAACAAACAAACAACAAAGCAACTGTACGATTGACCGTGCATGAGAGACATCGTTAAAAATGAATAAAATTACGTCATTAATAAAATCTAACCCAACTTGCACAGAAAGCAAAAGCTCCGAAACCATTCAAACTATGCGCGTGCAAGTCTCTCTCGACTTGACGATGCCAATGCTCTCACTCTGTCTCTGGCAGTCTCGTGTCTTTCGGACGCTATGCTCCGATCGATAGGCACACACGCGTCCGAGGCTCAAAGGAGAAGGATACGAGAGCGGCGGGGGGAGGGACTGACCTCGGCGCGTGCGTGATGCATGCGTGTGTGCGAGAGAGACAGAGAGAGAGAGAGAGAGCGAGAGAGCGAGAGATGCAGCGGTCCGCGAGTCCGCTGCTCCCCGGTGTGTGAGAGAGAGGACGTTTACGCCCCTCGATTTCGTACAGTGCGGCCTACGAGCGAAAGATGACCGGCGGCAAAAGCACACGTGTTTCGCGAGAGAGAGAGAGAGAGAGAGAGAGAGAGAATTCGCTCTCCAAGGTCTCGCTCAACGGTTCTTTCTTTTCCTGCACGCTCGTTTTTTGCCCTCTCTCTCTCTCTCTCTCTCTCTCTCTCTCTCTCTCTCTGTCTTCGTTTCTGCAGTGTTGCTTCGCTGTTGCGATCTCTTATAGCCGCGGTCTGTGTATATGCCGAGGTCATTCGCGTTTTTGATTGTTCCAATTCGCCTCTCGATGAAGAAGGTTCCAAGCGAGATTGCGGTATGCAGACACATGGGCCTCTAAATCGATTGCATCTCTGCGACGTCATATAGATTATTTCGCTCGTTAGCGCGCTGCGCGCAACAGGTTCGGTAATCTACGGAATCAAGAACTTTTTCCAACTGTTAAAACTATCCCGGGTTAAGCTTGTATACTAACCGTTTAATCCGTGGAATCGTATAAATCATCACTGCAGCCTATACCAGCAGCCTAATCGACCTACTAAGCCCAAACGAACGCTTATCTTCGACTTGGCAATTAAACTAACGAACCAATCGATGATACAATTGTCGATGTGCAAAGCATATCCGCAAGCAGCAGCATACAAGCATCTCACACTTAAACCTTCTACGCCTAAAATTCGCAAGCTCGAAAAGCCTAGAGTCGCGCCAGCGATAGTAGCACACAGCAGAGCGCTGGTGTGCGTAATTCCCGGGGCTCGGTCGCGCGCGTGACAGCGCGCATTTTCGAAAGCCGTTCTCGACGCCAAGGTCGACCGGTCCCCCTTTTGCGCGCCTCCAAGCAAGGCCCTCCCTCCTCCCCGTTCTTCCCCTCTTCCTCCTTCGTTCCCACTTTGATGGCGCTTTCTTTCCTCTCGCGCCTCTCTTTTACCCACACAGCAGCAGCAGCAGCAGCCGGTCTCCTGCTTCGCAGTAATGCGGCTATACGAATATAAGCGAGAGTGCATCATCGATTCTGCCCATTCTACTGCTCCTGCTACAGAGAGTCCGAGGGCCTCTCGACGGGGCCAAAGCTCCGGCTTGTTGATCGATTAGAGCTACTCGAGAGCGAGGCTCCCCCGACTACCGCGCTCTCCTGCTGCTCCCTTTTCTTTTTGCCCGCCGGACCCTTTGCCGCGCGCGTGCTTCTTCCTCGACCGGCCATGCCTTGCTGTACCTTTGCAGATGTTCCGAAAAAGCTTTAGGCCCTCTTGGAATACATTTTATTTTCCTACCTCGTTAGAGCAAAAATCTATCAAACCCATCACCTGCGCAGAGAAGCTAATAAACCGTCGGAAGCAAACACGCGAAATCACTGACCTGCCTCGGCGCTAGAGCGCAACCTGGCCAACAGGGGCACACGACATAACCATCAGACGCAGCGCGCGGCATTTTAAAACTCGCGCTTGATAATTAATAGGAGATAAGCCCGGACACGCAAGACTGTCTCGGCTCTTCTCCCCCTCGTGTCCCGTCCGCGCACTTCTGTTCCAGTGCGGGTTTCGGCTGCGGGGCCCCCGTGTTATCTCGCGCGAATCTCTACGGCTGCGCTCCTCCCCCTCGCTACACCCTCCGTACCAGCACCGGCGACCCTCAAGGCTGTTCACGGCTGGCGTCGTTCACACGCTTTAGCAAATAGCCACCCCCCCCCCCTCCTCTCCCTTTGGCGTTCGCGCGAGATTATATTAGGAATTTTAATGGGCCTTTGTTGCTCCGCGCACACTCTGCGCGCGCTCGCACCTTCAATATACCACCGATCGCCGGAAATTTATCTCCTTCTCTCTCTCTATATATACCGAGGAAAATTAGCCACGGTGCCGCGAGAAGTGAATTAATAATGACGAGGCTAGCTGGCTGCGCTCTGATAAGGAGGTAATAAGTCACCTGCGTTATAACCCCTATCAACTATATACCTCGGCCTCATCCACCATCCTCCCTGTCGTTCGTTACACTGTCGAGCTTTTAATTTTGATTAATTCTGGGTAATTGATATAGAAGCAACTTGTTCCCATGCGCGTAGCCCTGTGTGCGTGCGTATGTACGCCTTGAAAATATTCCGATGTGTATCTCGATACTAAATTAGCACCGACGAATCTAGCCCATCGATAATTTCTTCAAACTCGATAACAGATGTTTGTTGTCTTGGCAATCTAGCGAACTACAAAATTCATGTATATAAAATACTTCATTTTTAAGTAAAAAAAAGGCAATGCGTCCATCTTTAACAAGGCGGTATAAAATTTCAGTAAAAATCGGTTACGTCGTTCATGCGCGTTATAATATGCAATCCGCACGTAATAACACATTCCTAAAGCCTTCTCATTCTCCAGACTCCTCTCTCTCCCTCCTCAGTCCTCAAACCAAGAAAAAGGAAAAAAAACCCAAGAGAACGAACGGGATGCACCGGAGGGCGTTTAAAACAAATTGAATGGAAAATCAAAGCCGACGGCCGAATGGCCGGTACACGTCTAGAGAGCAAACGGACAGCAACAGTGGGGGGAAACCACATTTTTTTCTGCCCGTCACAATGAAGAAGAAGAAGCTCGCGAAGGTGAAGTTGTCGGTGAAGGGTGAGGTGTTTAAGCTTGAGAAAGTGCACGGCGGCGTCATTGAAAGCGCAACGGCGCGTGGGCGGCCCTCCGCGTTTATACGCCGTCTCTCTCGCTCGGCTCTTATATACGGAGAGGCCGCCGCGGTCCAATTATAAAGTGGAATTCAATCAGCGGGCGGGAAAATAAGAGCGGAGAAAAGCGCGCGAGAGCACCGCGCTTCGGCGGCGTTGCAGATTAATACTTTCCAACGCGTCGAATATACCTGACACCTGTCTCGTCCTTATACCGATCGCTGTGGAAATTATGCTTCTTAACAACTCGCGTTATCGGGGTGTAACTATTATTCACACGATTGTTGCATTGAAAAAGAAGACGCGCGAGTAATCTACGAATATTATACTCGACAGCTGCTACAATTCAAACGGTGAAATTCCAATAGGTCAATTAGACGAGGTTTATATGATATGTGTTTGAAGAAAAATAATCATCACCCCGAACAAAAGCCACTGCAATTCGCTAACGAGCCGCGTGCTTCGTTCGGGCTTGCGGTGGAGACTAATCGGCTGACGAGCTGATCTCCGCCGCCCGGGCCCAGCGGGTCACGGCTCGATGAGAACGCTCGTTGACCCACATATATACGCGACGCCCGCCGGACGACGATCCCCTCGCCTTCCTCCTCCATCTCGCCTCCTTCCCTACCGACTTTCGCAGCAGCTGGTCCTATAGAGTTGAGGTAATGTTCGTGCTTGTGTAGTCATATTTTTCGTGGCTTTTAATCGGACGCTGTATGCAAGACGCGTATATGTACGCTCGCATATACGCGCAGGTATATATATATATATGTATCTGTTGAGAAGATGAAAAATTGTGGTCGTATACGGCGGAGAAAGCCAAAACAGATTTGTTAAGCGTGTACTCTTTTTTTCTTTTCCCTTTTTTTTTTTATATCGGTCCGTTTGTTTTGAGATGTCTTGCTACGTTCTTTATGGCTTTGTAACGGGTCGAGGAGCAAGTGAGACGTGTATTTTATCGGTATGGTGCAGGGTTTGGTATAAAAGACTTTTTATATCGTATACCATATCAGGCTCCTCTTTTCGGAATTTCAAATTATCTTAACCACGTGCGTATATAAAAATCAAAATAGTTTCATTTATAAAAAAAAGATGATTGAACAAAAAGTATAAGAATAAAATAATGATACAGAAACGCAGATGGTTTTCCAATTACAATCTTGTAGAGATAATAATTTCGCATCAAGCGTCGCGTGTACATTTTAAAAGGTCTGTAATGAAAATGAGACCCAAGTGCCGGGAGTGTAAGATTTTGAAATGTTAATTAGAATAATCAAAAAGCCCTGGCAACGTATCTCTCGCCTTTTGAAAAATAAAATTTCGAAAAAGTGAGTAAGAGAGAGAGAAAGGGAGAAGCAAAAGAATGTGCATGAGTACAGGCATACCAACACAGGAAAAGAGCGAAAGAGAAAGAGAGATATGTAAAAGAAAAAAGAGTAAAGCAATACATCGAGTGTAGCGCAGTTGCGAATGAAGCGTGCGCGCGCGGGGCAGGGCAAAAACACCGAGGGAACGAGAGAAGTAGGAAGAAAGCAAGCAAGCGCGGCAGCGGCGACTGCATATGTATGTATATACGTAGGCAGGGACAAGCAAGCGGGGAAGGATGGAACTGGGCTCCCTCTCTTTCTATCGCATTCCCCGGGCAATCTGTGGTAGCAGGCATGTAGGACGAGCGGATGGAGAACACGCGGCAACGAAGAGGGACGCGAGACGAGGAGAAGCAGAAGAGGAGGAGAAGCTGGCCGTCGCCAGCGGGAGTGCCGAGGGACGTCGGAGCTCGGCGAAGAAGAGGAGGAGGAGGAGGCGAGCGATTGAAAGGCACTCAAAGGGAAGAAAAGGACAAAAGAAAGTGCAACGGATAAACCGGGCGGCCGAAAGAGGGAGACTAAAATAGAGAGAGGGAGCAAGACAAGCGGCAGCAGCAGCCGAGCGACTGGACGCGGCAACCTAGAGGAGCCGAAGAGGAGGATGAGGCTGATGAAGGAGGGGAGAGAGAGAGAGAGAGAAATCGAGTATCCCCTTTCTCGCTCTTTCTCTCTCTTTCGTTCGTTCGCGAAAGCGAAAAACAAAAAAAAGTGCATCTCGACGAGCAAGATGGCCGTCGCCGTTCTACTGGCTCTCAAGGTTACTGTTGTCTCTCTCTCTCTCTCTCTCTCTCTTTTGCTCCTTCTTCTTCTTCTTCTCCACCTCCGTCTCATCCGCCTCGCGTCCTCGTCTTCTTCTTCCTCGTCGTTCTAAACTGCTCTAAACGACTGAGCCGCACTTGTGGCTCCGAATTAAAATATATATACGGGAATGCGAAAAACTCGAGCGTTTTTCTTATCTTTCCTTTGCCTCCCGTCTTGACGTCATTCGACGACAGATTGGCCTGCGTATTACATTTTCGTTGGTCGATCAATTTTATACAGGGTTTGTTGCTTTTTAATCCTCTGGCTAGTACGCCGGAAACGTAGTTTGTGATACAGTTGAAGAAAAGTTGGATATTTTAACGATGATTGCATCGGTGAGAAATTATGAATATCAAGCGTTTGTTATTGCAAGTTGTTTATCGAGGGGATGCGCATTATATTGGGTTATTACGAGGCTCGTATATAAATTGAGGCTCAAGCAACGACTGTTAGTTTAGTGGCAATAGAAGCTTGGGCCGCGCAATTTATTATTTTGAGAAATAATAAAGAAGCGTTAATTGCCTGCTAATTGTCAATAAATGTATCGATTGGCGTTTTTGCAATCTCGTTACGGACAGTTAACGACACGGTTTGTAGAAAATAAGTGTTGCAGCTTTAATGTGATTTATAGTTATTTAATTTTTTAGTAGGGTGTTTAATTGCAAAATGTATGTTTAACAAATTTAATTATTTGGATATTATCAATTTAAACTATTTTGT
The DNA here is from genome assembly GCA_030522585.1 of Anagyrus pseudococci. Taxonomy (NCBI): domain Eukaryota; kingdom Metazoa; phylum Arthropoda; class Insecta; order Hymenoptera; family Encyrtidae; genus Anagyrus; species Anagyrus pseudococci. The sequence continues at coordinate 10,708 of JAPYYQ010000854.1, forward strand.
TTATTATCAATAGTTGATTATATCAGTTCGTTCACCCACAAGTTTATGTAGACTCTATTAGAGTTCAAACACAGAGACTACGAATTTTCGTAAAAAATTACAACGAAAATTGTGTTTTTAGAATATTGAAAATTTGAAAAAATTACTTATCGACCGGAATAAAGAATAAAAAAAAAGTGCAAAAATTTGTCAGAAGTGGGATTCGAACCCACGCCCACAGAAGTGGACTGCGACCTGAACGCAGCGCCTTAGACCACTCGGCCATCCTGACTTGTGTCAGACATCGCCGAGAGAACAAACCAGCTCAGTCGACACATACCACTTGGCACGTGATGATAAAGGACAGACATACTTTTGATTTAAAGCCCACCATTCCCTTACTCGTCGTCTTCCCGTTCTATTTATCTCCGTCTATCTTGTTCGCGCTGGCAGAGGAAGCACAAAGTTAAAGTTATTCGCGTCTTAAATAACCCGCGCGCGAGAGCTGGGCTTGGATTAATTTGCATTTTTCATTGTTTTATTTTATTTCCATATTTAGATAAGCAAAGATATTGTTGTCGTAACGCAGTTGCACGCGTAGGTTTATCAAGCTTGAAAGCATAATCGCTCATACGAAAATAATATTCATTTACGCACGTCAGTTATAACAGCGCTGTTATAATAGAAGTTTTATTTTATTTCATTTTTCATTATGCATTCGTAATCGTATCATTTGTAGTCTATAACGAGCTTAGCATTAATTTTAATAATTGTTGCATAATTGATTTTTATAACTACAGTCCCTAAATAGTATGAGTTATTTTTGTGTTTAAGCTGCCCACATATTAAATAAAATTATTTTAAATGTTACAGTTGTAAAAAAAAAAATAATTTTTTACTTGAATCATAAAATAGCAAATCTACATTACTTACTACTGAATTGATTCTACGCGCTGTGCTATTGACGTCGATAAGGTAGAAAACTAAAAAAAATCAAACTACAATACAGATAACCGACATTATTTCACCAAACTCAACCTACATTATATTACGTTAATAATTATGTTTGTCATTAAAATTACAAACGCCCGAACTCCTAAATCTTATTTCTCAATTAAAAAAAATAACTTCAAAACATCCATCGACAACAAATTTCCCGTACAATATAAAATTAAAAATTCGCCGACAAGACGCGAAGAGATCGGTCAGTCCGATGTAGCGAGCAATATTTGCCGGTTCCCAATGGCTCCCTCGGCTCATTAATTCGCAGGCAAGAATGTGTGTATATACAGCCGGGAAACTGGAATGCCCCGAAGCCCGCGTAGGCCCTTTGGTAAGCCGGTAAATTAGGTGTACCGGCATATATCGATTATGTTAATACCTCATCGGGCCAGCCCCGCCCATCGATAATTTTCGGCGCGTATAGGCCCAATTTCCGATTATCCGACTGAATCGCCGGGCCCTCGCGAGGAGAGCCCTTTGCCCGTTGTTGTTATCGCGATGGTTGTTCCGGGGGCATCCGGACTCTGCCTTGGCGTTCACTTTCTAAGACGGCGTTTCTCCCCCCCCCCCCTGCCGGGGGGCGGAGAACAATTTTGCTCGAGCGAACTTATCCAATTTGTCGTCGTTTAAATTTAATAAAAAAAAAATAAATAAATAAATACTCGTTATGCATTAAGCGTCGACTTGCGAGTATTGGCTGAGAAACTAGTTTTCATATAGGTTTGCTCTCTTAATTAAGATTGATCCCGCGCCGCAGCCTGAGAGAATCGAACCACTCGTTCTTAACGCGCTCGCCAACGCTCGTTTACGTTTCGTTTAGTCTCGCGCCAAGCTAAACATTTCATCTACACGTCCCGCCAGCCATTGAAATAACAAAAAGAAAGCCATCGAAAAGGCCTAAAAACCGCGCGAATCATTCACAGACGGATATATTATTGTAAAAAGCAGCACGTGCATATACATCAGTCCGAGGTGGAGAGCTCGTTATACCGAAAGTCCGGCTGCTGCAGTGGGACAGGTCTTTAAAAGCGAGAGAAAGAGAGAGATCCAGAATATGGAGAAGCGCCAGTAGGGAGTGATCGCGCCGCACGGTCGTTTTAAAGGCCGGCTGAGCTCGTCCGAGAGAGCAGCTCTCCTCGCCCCGAGTGCATTCGCATCGGCGGCCGGACTTTTCTCTCTCTCTTTCAGCGGCGGGGGCTCCATAGAGGCGGGAATTGAGCGTCGCTGGTGTCTCAAGGCCGCGCCGTCCGAGAGAGGAGCGCGCGCGAGGACAGAGGCAAGACGGAGCCTCCCCGATTCGCGCGTGCATATAGCCAGGCGCTTCCTCGCTCTCTCCCGCCCGCCCGAGACCGTCTGCTACTACTTACAGCAGCCACACAGACACTGCTATATGCAACAGAAGGCAAATCGATGCCCAATCGTCATGATCGGCCTATTCCCCGATGACTTTCCTTCTTCCGCTTATTCTGTGCACACGCGAGTTTTATCCTCCTCTCCTATATGGCATTTCGACTTCCTTCTTTCGATCTCCGCGCCCTTTATTTCGCCACGAGTTTTCAATAGCCTCCGGTTCTGCACTGGGCTATTTGTAAAGACGTGCTCGGAGCGGCGTGTGTGTGCCGATGATCTCATATGCCCATGCTAATTTAACGAGATTTCATTGAAATTTCATATTAGCGAGCTGATTTTTCCCCTCGCGAATCGCAGTTAAGCGAACGAGCACGAGACATACTGCGCACGGTTTCTTTTTAAACGTCGAAATACGAAGATTTCCTTTTTTACGATGGTAAGCGGGGGAAAAAAAGAATGTTAAAATAAATTTGTTTTTTTTTCTTTAGAAAAACAGACGGAAATTGGATTTGCTAAAAATATCTTATAATTAGTGTGTCGCATTTTTTTTTTTTGGAAGTTTAAAAATACGACTCGTTGGAAAAACGGCCATTGACGGGACTTATCGCGAATCTTCAAACGACTATGCGGTTCCTAGACAATGTGTGGTACGTAGTTTTTTGTAATTAATAGCACGGTAATTATAGAGTTTATCAATGCAAACAATACAAACTATAATTAAATGACTTTCCGCATATTTGTCTTTATCGAAATGAAATCTTTTAAAAGAGCCATTTACGAAAATTACCCGGTCGCATGTGAAAGGTCATGTCCCTGCTGTGCCTGTCAAAGTTCAATGCCAGATAGCAAGATAAACGGAGCGCGTATACGTATAAGCGCACAATCGAGTGTATCCCATATGCCGACTTTCGGCGGAGTCTTCTTCCGCGCGTTCGATTAAAAAAAGAAAAAATAAACAAGCAAGCATAAATCCTGCCCCCATCTGCCAGACAAAAATCGAAATCAGGGCAGGTGGACAACGACGAGAGCGGGGGCAGGTTGGCCCGCTGCGACGATCAAGGTCAGCCGCCCGCATACGTATATAGTACAGACACACGCACACGCGAACAGCCGGAGAATTGCATATAGGCCCCCAAACGTACAAGATCTGCCCGAATTTGCCATCTCTCTCTCTCCGCGCGCGGCGAGCCAGCATATGCGGGCTGCTCTGCTTTTCGCGAAACATCTGCGCCAGCCGGGCGCAGACGGATACGCCAGCGTCGTCTTCAAGGCCGCGGACTAATTTCGGTGGCCCGGAGAACCAGGGGGGGGGGAAGAGGAACGGAGAAGGGCAGGAGGGAGATGGAAGCTCGAAATTATGCCTGCTGCTGTAAACGCTCGGCGCGTGCGGGAGTTTAGAGCGACGCCGCTTTTCGTTGTAGTGTAAATTGGATGGTGTTATTGCGCTCGAATATACGATCACCTGCAAGTGTTTTGGCTGCGTCGCTTAGATACTGAGCGAAAAAATTGTTGATTGGCGTATTAGTTTAATCGAGGTGTCAATGTGATTGAAATTACAAGTTCATTGAATAATAAATTTTTGTCTTCAAAATCTTATTCTACTTACTTACAGACAACGAAGCATTAAAATTATATTTATCAAAATTGCAGAACTGAACTAGTATTCTCGTGTTCTTCTTATTTTACGATTTTTACGAAAAAGTAATTCCAATAATTCGAGTGGAACAAGTTTTTAAAATTGGTGCAAACATAAAAATTTCACCTCCAATATAAGTACCCTGATTTTCTAAAAATTACGAGCCTTTGCATCCTGCGAAAATAACGTTAGCGTATACTTACTTAATTAAATTACAATCTTCTAATTAAATGAATTTTTTCATTTCGGCCATTGAACTTTTAAAGGTTTACAAAGCTTTCCAATTTCAAAATTAATTTAATCTCGACAAACAATCGAGTTTATCGAGTTATGAAAATAATTTAGACTCGGCCTCATTTCTCGCAACGTACTTCTACAAAAACCATATACTTTTTCAATAAACACTCATGCTCCCCGATTCCCAGATTTCAACATTAGAAATAACCACGAATCTTACAAACTGTACAAACTTCTCGACATTTATAAATTCCCACGTATCCAACTATCCTACTGACCGAGGGACTCGCGATGGCTCAAGTGATCCGTTAGCAGTAGCCCCCAGTGCATCCATCAGCCATTCTAACTGCAATATTAACAACCATAGAGGCAACCACAGCAATTTTATGCAACCACAGCCTATTCAAAATACTCGGGAGAACCCAAGTCGTTCTACACGTGCTCGTAAATAAAAAGAATATCCAAAAGCAAAAACGAAAGAGATAGAGATAGAGAGTACGTGTGCGCGTGTAAGAGAGATATACAGAAAGCGGCATAGAGTCGAAATCTGTTCAGTAGGCAGGAAGTCGTGAGAGCACGGCCTTGGAACTAGCAGATGCGGCCCGGATAAGCTATATAGCAGGTCGCATCTGCCGGCCGGCATTCGCGGAACCAGGCCTGCCGCCGTCGCTGCTGCTGCTGCGCCGAGCGGCATATTATATAGCAATGCAAGAAAGGCTACTGCTGCCACGCGAAAGCGGGGAACTACTATATGCAGGCCGACGGCAGCTCTCATTTACGTAACGCGCGCCCAGAGAAAGAGCTTGATGCCCATACACACACGGACTGACACACACTCGCTATACACATATACATATACGGAGGAAGTGCACGTGTGCAGAAAGAGAGACAGAGTCGTGCGAACGTACAAGCGCACCGAATGTGTGCAATTGCGATTCAAGGCCGCGCGAGAGAGAGAGATCGTGACTGGTTTAATAGTCCGCGGTGGACTGGTGGTGGGGAGAGAGAGGCTGCCGGTGATTTTACGCGGTGCACATAGAGTGGCAAGAGAGCAGCCGCGCGCCGGGCGGCTCTCTTTTACGGCCACCTGCAATTATATACTCTCCGCTCCGGCGATGCTTTCGCGAATGTGTATTATAGTATACGCGCGGAGGAGACGTCGTTTAAATCCTCCCCGGACAGGCGCGCGCGGCCATTTCGGCCGCGGCGTTGCAAACTCGTATCCCGGCTAGAAAACCAACTCTCCCAAGTCTCTTTGTCTCTCTCTGTATGTATGCAACGATCTCTGACTGCGCTCTGCGCTGTACTTACTCGCCGCTCTGTTTTCTTTTCTCTCTCTTTCTCGTCGTCTTACGCCTCAGCGATGCATCTCTCGCTCGACTGTCAGCGCGACCTAGAGATGTCAATTTGGGTTAACTCGATATTGCTTCCAGAGAATTTCTTCGCGTACGTTTACAGTCCGGATAATTTTTACGACGCACGCGAGTTTTTCTTGAGCTTGCCACGACGACGTATAGTCATGTGGGCTTATTTGCGACGTTGTGAGATTTAGCAGCTTTTTTTTTTTAATTAATGACACATGTGCGTATACGCACGTACATAATATAAAAGACTTTTGAATGGATCATGAATTTTAATAATGTTTATTTGCGGCCGTATAGTATCTTATACATAAATAAACGCATATCTGTCTATGTTGATACAGTTTTATTGGATTACAAGATTTAGCCGTTGGGAGCTTTATAAAAATGTTTTGACTGCAATTCAAATTTATATGCGACACGCGTATACGCGCGCCCGAGCTTCATCCGAGTTTTCATTATAACGAAATGCTCAAAACACTCCCGTTTGATTGCAAAAACCACGTGCAAAAAATGCATATTCGATTTACGCTTTATAAAATCATCATAACGAAACCTCCATTACTTTTTTTTGCAAACAAAAACGAGGTGTACATACCATACATATCCATACCGATCTTATAACATTATTCAAAACTCCCGAGCTCATTCAAATTCAATTTATTTATAAGAAAAGCCGCTGAAGGCTCATCTTACTTTTTTCTCCGAATTAACAAGATCTTTCAGTTATAGCAACGATCATCGTACCAAAGAACGTTGGCAGACTCATCGGAAGGCAATCATAACTAGTTGATGTAACTCCTTCTGGAGGCGCGTACATAAGAAGCGAATAATAGAAACAGAGAATAAGCCGCTGATCCTAGGCTAATCCAACCTAATTACAAGCAAAAACGCGATGCAAGAGCCTATTTGCTTTGGCAACCTAAACGTGACTCTCGCCTATCTTTTCCTCTTCATTCGTATCTATTCCTTAAAGATATATGAATAACCGACTATCATCACATTCCCGCAGTTCAGTGCTCAATAACCAACAATTCCTATAAAAAACCAAGCTCCCTGGTAACGAGAGAGCTCGGTATACACAGTCTTTCACCGGGTTTCACCCGTTTCTTCGATTACCACTCGATTCCTTATCAGCTCCGAACAGCGGCCTGCCAAGTCGAGTCTTGTAAACGGAGACACAGCGGAGCGAGAGAAAAGGAAGAAGGTGCGGCCAGGCGGGGTAATAGAGTCCCGGACGATTCCCATGGCATGTATATAGGAGGCTCTCTCTCGCTTCTCGTTCTCCCCCAGCGACGGAAACGCCCGGGGGCTTGAGAACGAATGGCTCACGCGTGCGTCTGTCGTTTCTTGCACTCCCTCTCTCTCTCTCTCTCTCTCACACACACACACGCATTCACATATACACACTCATTTTCTGCACGTAGGCGTTGGTACGTCGCGGAATTTTTGGCGAAGCGTTAGCACGCGCCCAACACTGTGTACGTGCGTAGACGACGCAGTCTCGTAAACTTTTTGTATTCGTCGACTATATAGCTGGGAGCAAACAAAATTGGACGGGAGGGCTCTCTCTGACATATATGCATTCAGGGGGAAATTTTCGTGATAATCCGGTCGTCCTGCAGGAATAGTAAAGTTACATTATTCAGAAATTACTATTTCCTACGTTTATATAGAATCGTAATTAGATTTATTATACCCAATTCGATTACTGACGACACACAATTATTTTTTTTCATAAGGAAAAGATCACTAGATCAAAGCGGTAAATAATGATTTTTGTTTTAATAACTTCTCAAATTACCGAGATTGATGTTCAGTAGAGATAACGAGCCTCTTTCCCCTCCCCCCCGCCCCTGGCACAGTGAAATGACGCTTTTTCTTAGTCACTTTGATGATTAGACGGAATAAGAGACGTTCTCGGAGATACGTTGGCACAGGTATGTCGCTTCATCCGGAGAGAGAATGCGCGAGAGGCGTTTTCGATGCGTTTTAAACAGATATACAGCCATGACTTGCTCGGGAATCGCTGCTACGTGACGCTGAGCAATTTTTTTATTAAGACACGACCACGTGATTAGTCGCGATATTGCTGTATTAATGGATTGATAAAACTAAGTGATTGATAATTGCTTGGATTTATAGCCTGCGTTGCTAATGCTTTTATTTAGGTTTTCGAAATTGTACATCGTGAAAATAGCGAAAATAAACGCAAACGAGTGTAAGTAGTGCGAAGAAGTAAAAGTTACGTAAATAGAACAATTAAAGCTCACGTTAAAATTACCATACGAATAAACGAGACTATAGATCTCAGCATCCGAATCTCTCATATACTTGCTCCTCCCAAGCTTGTCTCTCTCTCTTTTACGAAGACAAACGAGCGGTTAATTGCCAAGAAGTGCGCGCTTTATTCGAATTTATATATATGCATTTTTAATCTGTCTGCCAAGATATATACGCGCGACAGCTTCGTCGACGCAACAAAGTCCCTCCCCACACCCACCCTCTCTCTTTGCTCTTCAAATTCATTAGCTAATCGTTAAAAGCCAAATTCTCCGTGAATTCTGGCGAAGAGCCCCGGCAAAAAACGCGCGCGGACACGCACGTTATTCGCGTACACGGCCAATTACTCGCTCGTTCTCGGAAACAGCGCGCGCGTTGACTCGAAAATAATAACAGCGCGAGCCGGTGCAGTAAACTCCGCTGCGGGGCTCAGCAGGCGCCCGTCCAAAACTTTCCTCGCGCCGCGCGACCTTGGCCAAACCACCTCCCTCCCCGACCCTGCTGGCCCATTAATCGCGGAACAACTTATAGCCGAGGAGAGTTTATAGCAGTCGACCGCGCGACGACGACGACAGCGTCATCCAGCAGGGACTATGCGTCCTTGCTTCGTAAAAATTGTAGAAGCAGAGCCGCGCGAGCAACGTTGAGAAGGTGTCGTCGGGCGTGTCCGTTCCCGGAATAAGGAGAGATGGGCGAAAATACGGAGCGCTCGCGGCCGAATAACAACGCTATGATGGCGCCTAACTTTTGCGAGCGGAATGGTTGAGGACAACCGAGAAAGAGAGAGAAGAGTTGGGGAAGAATGGCTGGAGAAGGGGAAATTAGGGGGGGGGGACAAGATGACGCGGCACACTTGCTTGTTTTCACGCACGTGTCGCGACTTCGACGACGACGTCTATATACCGTGAATTGATGATTATTTTTGCTACGCGGATTTGTTGTTTGGCTGTTGATTTTGGAGCAAGTTTTACACGTGCAATTATTTTTCTCTACGTCATCTCTCGTACTATTAGAGTTAGATTTTCCATAAGTAGTAACGGAAGAGACTATTCAGACGGCTCAAGCAATATACTAGGCAAAGTAAAATAACTTTAATAAATTATTAGAATCAAACTTCCATATAAAATTTAAAGGAATTAGATTTCGATGTTTACCTTTCGCCAACGTGACAAAGTGTATAACTTTCGATTAACGAAAACAATAGCTTTTCGGTAAACATCGCGTGCGTGCAGTATACAATGTCATTGTATCGCATGATAATCAAAAACAAATTAATACGAAAAAAGACTATAGATCATTCGCGTTCGTATGAATAAAACAAAAGTATAACGAACGAGGCAGACAAAGAAAAAAAAGAGGCGAGCGAGAAAAATTGGGCCAACGCATTAAAGTTAGCGAAAATTCCCAAAAACTCCCTCTCCATTGAATATTGTGGAAGCGTAGCTTAACAGCGGGCAGAGTCAGAAAAACAAATCAAGACGAAGATAGATAGGTCAAGAAAGGAGAAGCAAAAATATTATTCCCGTCTCGAGTCTCGACACGCACAAGTATAGGTGTACTCGAGGAATTAGGGCTTTTGCAAGGGCGGCGTTCTGTTCGTCGTAATAACGAGCACAAATCAGTGTCTTTGTAAGGGCTGCTAACCCTCCTATGCGCAGTCAAATTGCCGGGGTGTTTCTCTCGGCTTACAATCGGCCCTGCGTTTTAGAGGTCGGACTACGTGCTGTCGCTTTCGACTTGGGCTAAGCTCGAATTTGTGAACCGAAATGGCAGGAGCTTTGGAACTTGGGGCAAATTTGCAAGAACTCGGATTGAAGGGATGGATACGTTATGGGATTGAATAGGCTCTGATTTATTGTATTTTGAGATATTCGTTGTTTCTTAAGACACGACAATTTTTGTTTTACTGATACATTGATTTTTTTTTTCGTATTCATTTTTTGTTGACTACCGTAGAAGCATCTCATGTTTTAAATCAAGTTATTTTTACTAGTCTAGAAAATAACATTTGAATCCATAAATTAGGAAATCAAGTACTTAATTTCCCAAAGTTCCGCGTAAAGTAGTAGCCAGGCCGAGGAAGGAAGAAACATCGTAACGTCTTGTAGCCAAGTCAGATCAATGCTAGTCTAATTTAACTTTACGCAATTTAAGTTGCGTTTAAAGTCCACTGCATTCCCACGTACAGAATGTCACGGCAGTTTTGATTGCGTTACTCCGCAGTTCCGTAACTTGACCGAACTCGTGTATATTTAAGAAAAAACCCCTGTACATATAAAAGTACACACGTACTCATATAATAATCTGTTGGTAGTTGGATACGTCATTACAAGCGCACAAATTGCGCTGTCGCTCGTGCGCTATTTAAAATCCATTAGCAACCCATTTGAGACGTCGATTCGAATTCCACGTTTAATTATCGTCTAAAAAAGCCAACCGCGGGCTCACGGCGGTAACGACGGCCCAGTCGACTGATCGAAACGAGTTGCGCGCGCGAGCAGATAAAGTCCTAGCAGCTCGTAGATAACATAAGGAGGACATGCGGGCCGACTTGAATGACAGGCGCGTGTATGATCGCGATGGCGAGACGAGCCGAGGCGTTAGCCTTTCCATACAGCGAAGCCAATTGATATTCGGCAGCTTATACACGTAGGCCGGGCTGGTACGTTGCCGTTCCCATGACGACAGACGCGCAAAAACGCGAACGGTACCAGCGCCGCGCGCGCACATCGCTCTCTTTCTCTTGTACCCGGCTGCGCTTCTACGAGTGCCTCTATATCTAACCCACTCGTGCTTTTAACGGAAAACTTCATTCCCCCCCGCTTTGGTCCCCCGTTTACTTTTTCGTTTATCCCCTCCCCTCCTCGTTTTACGCACACCCATCGATCTTCTCTTTGATATTTCAATCCATTTGCTTTGGTCTTGATTACGACTTTTTGTTACTTTGTCTCACCTGTCGGAGCTAATCGCTGATCTTCAAGGATATACCTTACTTTTTTTTACAATGTTTATATAAAACGCTCTGACATACACAAGTAGTTTAAACCAATGACGTTTTTAGTCAGGAGATTCGACTACGTCAAAACAGCGGAGAAATAAAAATATTTGTAGCGTTACTTTATGAATAACCCCCTCGAGAACGATTCGATTTTCTTTGTTGTTTTCTTTCTCGCTATAATCCAATTCGACGCGCAAACATTGTTAGCGTATTTTTATCGTAACATCGCCGAAGAACACATCGCTTTTAAAACGCACCGGCGAAAAATTCGTTCGAATTTTCTTTTCCTTCCCATCGCCAATAAACCGAACAAAGGCAACGAAAAAAAACCGGGGATTCGCCTTTCTCGCTCTCTCTCTTTTTTCCATCGAACTTTAATTTACGACAAAGATAAACATCACGATTTATAGATAAACATTACAATTGTCTATATAAAAAAACCGTTAAAAAACTTCTCAGACACGCCGACTCATCAATCAGCTTTTCCTCGCACTCTGCCAAAGTAAAGAGAGCTATTTTAAAAATCCTCAAATTGTCAATTTCTCACGAACGCGCGAAAAAACAAAAAAAGAAAAAGAAGGCGGGGAGGGGTTAAAAACTCCCACGAACGAATAACCCCAATGCGGCACATAAAAGAAAGTGGCCAAAATTCGCTTTTCGAAAAAAAAAGCAAAGAGCAAAAAAAAAAAGAGAAAATTGCCGAGGGTATATAGCGATTGTTCTAGAACGTTGCACCTTGAAAGATCAGTACAGTAACCTCTGGCAGTGCGAGCCGGGGGCGCAGCTAGTGTACACACAGTGCTCAATCGTTATATTGATAATTCGGCTCTGGGCGAAGCGCTTGTTGGCCAACGCCTTTGCAACGCCACACGTTGTATACACACAGTCGATGGGATAGGGGCTGAGGGGGGGGGCGGGAGGAGGTATACACGCGCAGTTCTCTACTGTTGCTGCTGCTGCGGCGGCGAAAGCGTCACGCCGGCGGCAGCTCACGTGACATCGACGCCAGCGGTGCTCAACTTTATTTACACGAATTTAGAATTCGCGCGCCTCCGCCAGTCCAGCCAGCCCCTCTCCTCCTCTTTCGCTTCTTACTCCTTCTCGATCGACGACCCTCGCCGAGCTAGAGAGCAGTCAGTGATGCATAAAGAGGCAAACGGACGTTAATAAGTTTAAACGGCTCGTGTAGCTGCTTCTCCTGTCGGCGGACTGTATTTTAGCAAGGCTTGCTCTCTCTCTCTCTCTCTCCCTCTATCCCTCTTTCTCTCCCTCCCTCTCTGTCTCGCTCGTCTCTGCGTCATGCTTCACTTTTAATCGGCGTTTTATTTCTTTTTCTCCTGATTCATTTTTATTTGGGAGAATATTTTTACTCTAAGCGCTTTTATTTACTGCATTCTCGAGAAACTCGTCTTGTCTTGTTTAAAAACTTTGCTTATATATTTAGCGATCTACACCTGCATTGTTCCTACAAGTAATCAGCTTTTGCAATATTACAATTTTACCGCATATAGGTTTCGATTGACAAACCCAACGGAAAAGAAAAACGTCATAGAAAAATTGCATTGCCAAAATAAAAAGCTCGTAGAAATAAACACAGCAAAAGAAGCGTAACCTAAGGCAGAAGAAAAAAAAAGGCCGGATAGTATCGTCGAAGAATTAGTCTATATCGGCAGCTCGGGTAAATATCGTGGCGTCACAGGCGTCAACGGCACCCAAGGCGCACGTCGCATCGTGCGTTTAACAAAAAGCCACCACCGGCGCAGAGTTATGAAGACGGAATCGTTCGTCCGGAGGTCGTCGTCGTCAGGCTCTTTCTCTTTTGCGATACGTCGTCCGCTTAACGACGTCGCGCCGGAGAGAGAGAGAGAGAGCTTTCCACAGTCGGATCCTGGAAAAAAGTATGGGGATCGTGCGCGCGGCTCATACGCGCGAGAGAAGTGTGTATCGTAGCTTGCAGGAGGGCCGGTTAGAGGGGCGGGGGGGGGAGAAAAAGCTCGACGGCAGCGGCGGCGGGAGAAGCCAGCCGCGGTATGGCGGGAGAGAGAGAGAGAGAGAGAGAAAGAGAGCGCGCGGTCCGTCTGCGTGTCTGCGACCTTGGACGGGGTCATTCCAAGGTCGGATCTCTCCCCCGGCTGACACACGCCCCTCTTCCTCCTCTTGCGCGCGAGAGCTCTCCTCCTACTCCTTCCAGCAGCTCCCACCTCCTTCCTTCTCCTCCTGCGCGCTCCCGCTTCAAGCTCTCCAACCGCACTCTCCGCCCTATCTCCAGCGCGAGTGCCGCGTGTGTAACCCGGCGCTATGTAGCCCCGCGCTCTCACACACGGACGCTGAATCGCGTGTAAGCTCTCGTCGCCCGATTCCGTTTCTATATACGCCCAGCCACGCACATGGCTCACGGAGTATAGGAGGAGTAGAAGAAGGTGGCCGCGGATCAATGCCAGGGTCAATGTCACGGCCGAGAGGGGGAGAGCGAGGAGGCTCCGCCGAAATTCCGGCGGGCCTGGGCGGCTCCTCGGCGTCATTATTTTTATCGGGCGGCTATAGAGGCGCGTGCGTCCCGAGCGATAAAAACCAACGGAGCACCAGCCCAGCGGTAGTAGCAGCCGAAGACTTTGTTGCCGCGCCTCCAGGGCCAAGCCCCTGAGCCAGGGAGGTGGCTGGAGAGGAGGGTACTGCCGTGAGAAACGACGGCGGCGGTGGCGGGCCTTTGGCCGCGTAAAAAAAGGATGATAATAATACTAAAGAAGACGGGAGGAAAGGTCAGAGGGAGAGAAAAAGGAAAGAACGGGACACGCGGCGCTGACCTCATATCCGCGCAAAAAACCCGCTCGAGGCCCCCTCCAGCCCCTCGTAATCATGGGCGCAGGTGTGCGCTTAGCTATATACCTGCACGCGCGCTCTATCGCGTCAATCTGACTCATCCTCGCGGAAAAGCGCTTTGTTTGGCAGCAGCACGCTCCGGTATATTCGATAAGATACACGACGATCGAGCGCGTTGCAGTTTGCCGATAACGAGTGACAACGATGGCGTTGGCGCGTCAGGATACGGCTGTAGCGTTGTTGCAATGGACATTTTTGGGCTGTATTTGCGTTGAATTTCGATCTATTTTGAATTTTGAATTTTTTATAAGACTGATTACGGTTTTGTGGAGAGAGAAAACGGCAGTCGACGTAACGATCGAATTTTCATGCTTGACCTCAATTTAAGGAATGCGATTCACTCGATTCTGATTATTGTTTGCATGTAGATTCGCGGTCGCGGGTACATTCCTTGCTTATCTCTGTCCATTGCACATGTAAAATGTTTACGAAACACGACACTTTTACGCTCGAACTTGGTTCGATTATCATTGACAAGATACAAGTGATATTAGACGTGGTGTTTTAAAACAAGTAACTTTGAATGTTTATAATCGACTGAAGAGAGTAACGACATGAAAATTATTAAATAAAGTCGATTAAAATTTCGATTTGCTTAATAATCTTATTTTGTTCGCATACGTATGATTTATATTTATTTTTCAAACAATTTTTATTTAGACAGCTCGAGAGTTATAATCTGATTAGTAACATTTGTTTATTCTGCATAGATCTTATTTTGTTTTATTAAGGATCGACAGACGAATTTATAATCCTGTGCTTTTTCATTCTTAAACGCCGTAAAAGAAAATATGACGAATAAAACTTTTTTACCCAATGTTATGGTTCAATAAAAATTCAAACTTTACGCTCGTGCCGTAAATGTAAAAATAAAAAAAAGGAAGCCATCCAATACTTTTTACGACTCACCTTTTGAGTTTTCGATTAACAAATATACATCCAAAGTTCTTTTTTTATCAATAGTTATTCGAATCTTCTACGTGTGCTATTAGCAATAATAGACCCGAAAAATACGTTTAACGTAACAAGTATTACCAACCTTTTTTTAAAAAAAACAAATTGAACATTTCTCTTTCCTCCGAATTCTCTAAAACTCGCAAGAATCTTTTAAAACTTAATCCATATGTAAGTTCGTTATCACAACCCATATGGTGCGTCTCGCGAAATCCAGAATAGAGTAAATGACATTCGGGCCAAGACGAGAAAACGAAATCGTCGAAGCGAATAAGGGAGCTAGATGAGAGACGAGGGAGAGAAAGAGAAAAAGAAAGACGTAGATGGGAAAAGCAAAGAGAATGAGCAAGCGCGGGGAGATATCGGAGGCGGCAGGTCGTCGGCGTTGGCGGTTGGAAATGTCATTGCTACGGGCAAATATAAGTGAGTCAGTTGATCAATGGAGAAGCGAACGCCCACGCCGATGAGGGAGCTGCGCGTCAATCCTCCCCCTTCGCTCCTCCCTCCCACCTCCAACGCGCTCATCTGCGCATCCAGTGTCTGCGGCCCTCTCTCCTCCAGCCCAGGGCAACAGCGCACCACGAAGATGAGGGAACGCGGGGGACTGAACGAGTAGTGTCGTAGCAACGCTCTATATATTATGCGTTCACGCGGCAGACGGCCTACAGACTCGGTCGATCGATACAGCCCTCCTCCTCCTCCTTCTACTCGCTCTCTCTCATTCCCTCCCACTTATCGCGGCACTTGTCTCTCCTATATCGCGCAAAATCCCTTTACTCCTCCTGGCATCCTCTGGCTGTTGGCCTCTCTTCTTCTCCCTACCTTCCTCTCTTCCTCCACCAAGTTATCTCCGGCTCTTACCTTCCTCGCACCCTTGCACTCTCGAATATGAAGCACGCTCGCTTGCAACCGTACGGACGTCAGCATCGTTGAGTCCTCTCTTTTACATTACCATCATATACGCACATGCGTTTGTAGACTCGAAAAGAATATGTTTCATTTTAGTCGGCGCAAAGTGTAGGCTGTACGGAGAAGGATACAAAAAAATCAAAGGGAGCACGTGGCGCAATATGTTACGGTAGGACGTCGAAATTTTGACGGGTAATATTTTTCCCGGAGTTTTAAAAAAGGTTTTTCTAGTCTCGAGCAGTTTGAAGGGTGAAACAGGCGGCGAGAAAAAGCGAGTTTCGACTTGAGCGTTTCTTGCATTTTAGCAAGAGATTTTTTGTCGGTGTTATATACGTTGGGTCTAAGAGGGTTGTTTGGTATCCATAAAGGATAATTTGTTTATTTTGATTGATGATGAAATTTAAGTGAAAATTATATGTTGTAAGTGTACGTTTGCTACTGAATTTTGAAAAATAAATTCTTAAGAGAATTTTATTTGTTGCGGAATGAAAGCAAGGTTTACTTTCAAGTGAACTTTTCCTGCGAAATTACTGATGAATAAGATCTTAATTTTAGAAAGCGATATTTTGTGCAGGTCAATTAACTTAGAACTCGATAGAAACAAATAATTGAACCCTAGGGTCGATACAAGTAATAGAATTTGAAAAACCTTTAGGTAGATAGTGATAAATTAAATTAAGGCAAAGAAAAAGTGAAAAAATCTCTATTCGATATAATTTGACCTTATTACTAGGGCTTAGGCAGTGTAAGAGAGAAAAGATATTTTTAGAACGCGTAGTTTGCCAATAGGTACGCTCGTATTTTTTCCTTCTCGTCTATTCTACCTTATTTGCCCAAAGCGTACCCTTAGTATATAAAAGGGTAGCCAATTGAGTCAACTGTACAGTGACAAGGTGTTCTTTGGCATTGAAATTTTTTACTGAAGTGTTGATGTACCTTGAATTCGTATCATTGGCCTGTAATTTTATCAAAGGTACGGCTCGATCATTTGATTGGAAAGTCAAAGACAAAAATAGTATTTCATTAAAAGAAAATTTTTACGAAAAGCAAACTAAAGGAGCACGTTTTACAAAATGATGAAAAGACAGATTACAGTTAGCTCGAGTTCTAAACTAACGAAGCAGCTACATTTTTTTGAATCAAATATTATTCTACATAGTTATAGTAACAACATTTTATTGTGATGTTACAGTTCACATGGCAGTCACATCACACATAACGGATCGAAAAGCTTCGCAACGATATAATACAAAAAGCTCCGATGAAGTATACGTCAGAGTTTTGTTGATGAACGACGAAGAATTTGGCGAATGGGTTAATCAGGAAACCGCTGGAATAGAGGATACGGAGGAAAGGAGAGAAATGGAGAAAAAATCGCGGAAGTCATAAATTGTTGCAGCGACAGTCGCTTAATTAACGATAAGCAATGAAAGCGACGTAATTTTTCGATAAAAATCGCCGATAACAGCATCCGATTGATTAATTTCTTTTACCTCTAAAACGACCTATATCATTGAAGTAAAAAAAATTGAATCAAATTATTCAAAATTTAAAAAACGAAATATTGAATAATGAACAAACCTACATCAAAATAAAGCAATGCCTGCACGAGGAGAAGGGGGTAGAGGCGACTCGTAAGGTGCAAGGAGCGAAGTAAGCGCACGCCGAGGAGGCAACAGCCGATACACTGACACACATATTAACTCGGTATATGGGGCCGCAGCACTGCTGGCCCCCATTTCACAAGGGGGGTCTTTTTGCCCGTAGGGTGAGCCTCTCGGAGCGTAGTGCTTCCTCCGGTTCGCTCTCTCGGATTTCGGCGGCAGTGTACAGGGACACACGATGCACGCGCAGTTTGCCCCTCTTCCCTTACCTACCCGACCTCCCTTAATCAACACGTGACTTTACGGCCGAGTGCGTGCGTTAATCGCTTCCGGAAATGTGCAGTAGACAATTTCCGCTATGCTCGCTTACGCAGCCGATCTATCCGCGAATGTTGCTTTCGAATTCTCCTCGGATTATAACTTTACAATGAAATAGTCTGTTATTCTCCTGGTTAACTTGTAGAAGAGCATTCGATTTTTAGTGATCGTCGTACCTATACAGGGCTCGCGATTCGAGCGTGACCAAATTCCCGCCTAAAATTGCACTCGACGTACGCGGGCCGCATGATAAGGATAAAAGCTCAATTACAGCGTCGGCTGAACACGTTTCTCTGGCTCCTAACAATTCGAATAATCTTTTACGAGTTCGCGGAAGAGAAGCTCGTATATTGGTCGTGCACAGAGCGAGCCGAGAGCGCGCGGTACGTGTGAATTAATCCGCGAGGTCAACAGCGACACGCACAGGGAAAAGAAAGAGAGAAAGGAAAAAATGTGATAAAAGCCGAGAGGATATTGTGCATGCGAGGAATTAGGAATTCCATGCAGAGGCCAAAATAGTCGCGAAACCGAGCGAGCCCGTGAACAAGGCAGGGTGGAGGGGAGCCATACGGCGGAGGGGAATGCTGCGTGGCGGTGAGCTGTGCGCGCATGTTCGGCAGCCCCGGCGAATCAATCGAGGCGAGTCGTGATTCTCTCTCGGTCGCTCGCGTGTGTTGTGTACGTGTATAGGCGTATAGGTCGGTCAGAGGCCTAGGTCGGGACTTGGTAATCGCCGGCGTCTCTGTTGCAAAGCTCCCGAGCGCGTTGGGGTCATGGCTCTTCCTCTCTTTCTCAGCTCGTGTGTACACACGCGCGAACTCTCGGCTATCTCGTTTGGCGACGACGCCGTTGTCGTCGCACCGGCTTTTGGGGCGTTTTCGCGAAGTCGCCAAGCGCGACCTTGGATGCGCCTCGCTCGGCTGAGCTAATAAAAGAACACCGCTGTTCCTTTTGCCTTTCTCTTTCTTCCCCCCTCCCCTTTCCCACCTTTACCCGCCCTCGCTTCCCCTATACTCCTCTCCCTGTCTCTCTCCTTTTTTTCCTCTCGTTCGCTCAAAGCCAGAGCTCATTTACTCGAATTTCGGCGCACTGATCTGCGGTCTTTGCTGCCGTGCAGCGGAAAGAGGGCCGCGCGAGTATAAAAATAAACGGATTGACACGGAAATTTCGGCCGAGGAAGTGATTTATGCCTTGTGCCCCGGTGCGAGGTAGTGTATACAATTCGGGGAAAGGAGAGAGAAAAAACGGTGTATCGATCGAAAGTAGGATGCCTCTGCGATGTTCACTGAAATTTAGGGCGAAAGTAATAATTTTATAACGATAGTTATGCGTTGTTAAAATAAAGTAAAACTCACAAACAGCGTTATTAAACTTTTTAATATGAATTTGGTTGCTTGCGCGAGATAACGCGAGATTCGGCGAACGTTAAGAAACTCGGGAGTACATAAACATAATAAGTAGTTAAAGCCGGCACCGGTACGGCAGCCTCGGTCAAGGAAAAGTCAGCGCCTATACAACTGTGCTATTGGGAGGGGGCCACTGAGAGAAGAAAAGAATCACTGTCGGCAGGCGTGTGAAGAGAAGAGGAAAACGTATGGGTAGCAGCAGATACGCGACGAGCGAACGAATGGAAAGGTCAATGCCAAAAAGGAGTGACCGGGTAATGTAAGCGCGGCAATGTATTCGAAAGAGAGAAGTAACTCGAGACTAGAAAGTTGGGGATCGATGGACGGACGGCAAAGTCTCCAGATCGCGTACGTCCGAGAGCTTACAAGTCTGGCTGCGTGTCCTATCTATTCGCCGTATCGATCGCTCCATAGAGCCGAGCCAGAGTGTGCAGGGTCTCTCTGTTTGTCAGGCCTCTTTAGCAATTTTCTACATGTACGGTCGTGGAGTGTGTGTGTGGATAGGGAGGGTAGCTCTCCTCTCTCGGGCCTATATATCTGCATATCTGCATTGCAAAATTATTCATAACCGGCTGCTTTCGACGCGCCACCCCCCCCCCCCCCACCGCCAGCGGCAGCTCCTCCGTCTATTCGGCCGACGCGCAATATGAAAATAAACGTCCTCGTCTCTTTGCTCTTCCGCTGCTGCCGACGGCGCTGGCCGGGCAAAAATTTTCTCCCCCGATGTTTTATTTATTTCGCGCGAATTGAATCATAAATCCCGAGGGTGGGAGGCGCGCGCACCCGGGAGAATAAGAGAGTGACGTTTCAATTAAGCTTTCGTCAGCCTTCCCCACTCTGCAGAAGTCAAGCGATGATAGTTTGCTTGCTTAAAGCTGGCGTTGATTGCGTTAGGTTGATTGAACGCGAGTGAAAGATGACGCCCGAGTTTTTGACCGATAATCAAAAACTCCATGAAAATAATGACCGGCCCTACATATAGCGTGTTGGTTCAATCTATACTGACGATTCTTCGAATTCAAGCTCAATCAATAGTTTGCGGAACATTCAAAATAGTTCACCATGACGGGGGGAACCGGTGTGAGCTATTATTAAAAAAAAAAACAAAAACATAATCGCCGAAAGGCAGTAAGGTATTGCAGAAAAGTGTCAGGCGTCAAAGTCGCAGCTAATCCGGACAGGTTGGAGCCGTGGCGCGCAGGGTAGCCAAGCCGTGCATGCAGAGAGCGGCTATCGTCTAATTATACCAAACCGCGCGCGCTTTTTTCCAGCCGTAGATCACAGGGTCTTTGTGCGCCGGCGAACGCTCCTCCCTCTCGATCGCTCGACGGTGCAACCCATCAACTCGCGCACAAGCGTGCACAACTTTAGAAGGAGGAGGGGAGGGGGCGAAAGCTCTGAGTACACGGGTCAACCTGACGTCAGACGGCGACGCTCGTTGCCGAGGTCATATGCTTCAAGCTCCAAGTCCTTCGCTCTCGTTCTCTCTCGCGCGCAAATTTAGCCTCCATTTGCGCTGTAGTGGCAAAGGGCTGCCGCGGCTTCCGAGTTCTTTAAACGCGGATTTGTTTTTATGTACGCGCGAGCATTTTGCTGGAGAGTGCAGGGATCGGTCCGTATGAATGAGTCGCGGCCTGGTCGATGATAATTATAGAGCACTCGAGTTTACCTCCCCCCCCCCCAGCTACGACCCTATAAACAGCCCACTGGTTTCGCGTGCGAATGCTTAACGCAATTGCATTGTTACGTGTGGGAGAGAAGAAAGAAGCACGCTCGTGCTGCGTTTCTGTTATTAGATTTTAACGCTTATAAATAGGCGGAGCAGAAATAAAGGAGGGACTATATTTATATGTCATTTGTGTACGTGTGTGTGTGTGTGGGGGGGGAGAAGGAAAAAGGAGACGACGTGCTATAACCGAGCGTAGAATTACGTGGATTCTTTAGTCTTATAAAGTTCACGCTAAAATAACAACGCGGCTAGCCGCGTTCGGGTGATTGGGCTTGCGCTTTTTATAAAGCCTCGCGTATAATACACTTGCATACGTTATCGTTCTACTGACTGGCATTGTTATTTTCGATTTTTCATTATGAATGAAAACGCGATAATTTTAGAGCGACGAGCTGCAAGGCTGTTACGTAAACGAAGAAAAGCCGTTGAGAAATTCCAGAGATCAAGATTTTGATTCGAGGGGAAATGCATAGAGCTTGCGCGTTATTGTTCAATCGATGTAGAGGTCGAGTTTAAAGTCAGAGAAGGCAAGTCGAACTTGTGATGACTACGCACAGGTGTCATCAACTCTCTCTCTCTCTCTCTCTCTCTCTTTCTCTTTTGTGGTGGTAATACGTAATCGGTTGATTGCATTACAGCTTTAGATTCGCAGCCGGTCCGGGGCGCGTCGTTGCGCAACCGCCGTTACTTGGGTTAATCGGACGCGCTCGCAAGTCGACGATAACAATGCCCCGTCCGAATTGGCTCTGCTGAATATTCCTACATACATACGCACTCTCTCACTCTCTCGGACTTACACAGTTCTGTTTCGGGGAATTCACTTATAGCCCTCGCTTGTCATGCGGGTTGCTTGACCCCGTTTTACATGGCTTGCTCTTTTCACGATGTACAATTCAGCGCGTAAAATTTGTAGCGCTCAAATTGTCAAATGCCCCAAGAGCTCGAAATTCGACGCTCACCCGTCTTATTCTTATTCCAATGGGCTTTTATAACGTAGGCGAGTTATAATTTAATGCAAATATACGTCGCGCGAAATATATATACTATATTTTCATATATATATATAAAGATGGAGCGAAAAAGGACAGGGCAGTTGGGGACGCGCACATAAAAGTCCATGTACGCGTCTTGGTTGCATCACTCGGTAATTCATTGAGATAATAATCGAAGATTATGTACTCCTTCTTATACACTCTCGACTTTCTCTTTTTCTTCATTCGTCGCGCTTGCAAATTTAAAAAGCCGTTACCTTGCGATAAATTTAATTTAGGCCTACGACGCGATGATATATGACTTAATTATATCGATATGTATTTGTTGCGTATATCAATAAGATTTCGAGTACCAGGGTTCATCCGTCCCCTGAAAAATGTTCAAATATTTGTGTTATAGTGAGGAACCGAGCTAACCCCCGCTACGTGTAAGAAGTTGTAATTCAAGTTCAAGCCGTGTCTTTTGATTGTTTGCTTGAGTAATGATTTGAGCAATTAATTGAGCTGTAAAGCTTTACCGGCCATTAACTCGATTGTTATATCGCTTATTGCCGCCCCCTCCCGCTTTCAAGACCCAAAGGGATACTTTGATAGATGGAACACGAGGGTAAATACAAACGACCAATCTCAGAGACAAGCTCATTTTCTGAGCCAAACACTTTTCTTTCGTGTATAGTGGCTTGTCACGGTAGTAGTTTATGTTTTGGAAATTGTAAACGCCGCCGGCGAGATTACTTTTGCCTCTCGCTTTCTAATGTAACTGTACACTCCGCGATATTGACAGAATAATATTTTCGAGCGTTTGCCAAACAACTTGTTGTTTTGTTTATTTCAAAACTAAACTAC
Organism: Anagyrus pseudococci; assembly: GCA_030522585.1. Taxonomy (NCBI): domain Eukaryota; kingdom Metazoa; phylum Arthropoda; class Insecta; order Hymenoptera; family Encyrtidae; genus Anagyrus; species Anagyrus pseudococci. The sequence goes on from JAPYYQ010000854.1 coordinate 33,192, forward strand.
CTTAGTCGGTCGATGCCGAAGAGATTCGCGTCTGGAGGCAAATCACGTATTCCGTTTCTATTGACTGTAAGTTATACCCCAAGTTAACGCTTCCGTCGTAATAAAAGACTGGAGTTTCCATTTGTCTCTCACTCTTTTAACATTGCCCAGCTCTTACGTGTGCCCGAGCGATTTGCGTATACTGGTCTTTTACTCTAGTGTATCTGTACATATATGTATAGGTCTTACGTATACCTGTATACGCATGGCATCTAAACGCAAAACCGCGCGAGACTATGTACCAGCTCTTACATATACATTCATGTACATAACGTACAAGTGTTTTGCGTTTAAAGATTCTCCGATGAATATGATGTACGTATGCGTATGTTTGTATGTGTACACGCGTAATCGTAGCATAAAAGCGTTTGTTCATTGTGGTCAAGCTTAACTTGAGTACATCGAAAGTGAATGTATACAAATTCGTTAAAAGAAAGCTCGAGAGGCGATGCGATTAAAAAGAATATTTTCGAAATAATAACCTTCGATATGCACTTTCGAACGCGCGGCAAATAAAATTATCTCTCGCATGTGTATATTATATTCGCACATAAAGAATTCGTACGCCGGCGCGATGCGCAGATAAGAGGTGACTTATAATTATTTCTCGTATCAGTATAAGATAGGTCGTTATTAAAAAAAAAAAAAGTCACAGACTGCCGATATCCCATCATCGATCATGTCGGTGATGTTTAGTGAAAATAAAAGAGCTCAATCTGCCGTAGATAAGCATCGGAAAAATATATAGCGAGTATACACACATACTCACATACGCACATCTTTCAAGACGAAAGGGAGAGATATGTCAGGCTGAGCTAGTTATTAAAACTTTTTCCGGATTCCGCGTGTGCATGCACATCCGAGGTAATACGTTTCGATACATCTATATACATCGGCATTATTCATAATACTTTATGACATTCGTTCAACGAATGGACGACATATATTTTTCAGATTGCTCGCTCGAAGTAGATTCCGAGGAAAACTTTCTTAAACGATCGGACTTGTACTCCAGACGCGTAGAGGCGAGATAGCAAGGGTATTTGCAGAAAAAGAAAAAAAAACGAGACGCGCAGGTGAGAGAGTCGTAATTTATGCAGGCGATCGCTCCCAAGAGTGAGTTTACCGAAACTCAGAACTCTAACGCGTCCAAGCAAGAAACCAAAGTCAGCGTGTGTGTGTGTAAGAGAGAGAAAAAGAATTCCCAGTGCGTCTTCATCGGCGTTAACGCGTCTCAACAAGCTTACAAATTCACGAGGATCTACGCGTCCGTTTCATTTCCCGAATTTCCTTCAAATCGAAACTATAAAACTAACCGAACGCAGTTGCAGCTGCGAGAGCGAGATAAGACCTTGAGCGGCTTGATGCGCGAAGAAGTCGTCGTCGGGCGCGAAAAGTAATAGCCAGTCGGCGGAGTACATAATACCAAGCTGAGAAACGAGGTGGAGCGGAGGAAAGGGAGAGGAGTATATGTATGTCCGTCTGTCCGTGTGCGCTTGGAGGGGACATATCCGCGTGCAGCGGGCCGCACTGTTACAATGGCCATTGCGCTGGCCAGTGCGCTCATTGTTGTTGCCCGGTTCAAGGCCTCTCTCGCTTCTTCGCGCTCTCTATATACTCGTCTTTATTCGCCGCTCGACTCTTCTAACGTACGACTTTTTCGCTTTCTATCTCTTTCTATACTGTGACTATGCTGTCTGTGCTGCTTGGGCTTCTTGTTAGGATACTCCCTTTTTTTTCGAGATGCAAACGAAAGACCGATGCTCGCGAATATCGCGACACAGTATTAACCAGCACTGAAAGGTACTGCGACAACTATAATTTTACAGTTTTAATATTTACTACAGAATCATAAGGTTCGTGATCTCGATGTGTACGCAATAGAGATTACTGTATGCAATAGATTTTTGCACCGCCTGAAGGGGATTGTATTGCACAGACTGACGTCATCGACATTTTCGATGCCCAACTTATTCTGACTTGAATCTGTTTAATAATGCATTCGCGGTGGTTGTATTGGCTGAAAAAGTCGCTGTTTCCGGTTGGTAAAAGTTTTATACTGTTTTAAAAATATTCGAAAATTTACCGGTCAAAATGGCTAAAATAGTTTGTCAATACAATTTCGTAGTTAAAAACGTCTGTTATTTGACGATAGTTGTTTATTTTTATTGCATCCTTTACAATGCTATTGGTAGTCTTAAATATATTTACCATCCACTAAAACTACAAGTTCAAGAATTTGTTTAATTTAAAAATTTAATTTTGAACTGCAAAAAAAATCTTCTCGAATCTTTAGTACAAGACGACATCTGTTAATAAATTTATAATCGAAAAAACGTTGGTCGATAAAGTAGGTAATTTCGAGTGCGCGGCGTAAACTTACCTACTGAGCTTCCTTACTGTCAGACGGATTAGCGAGAAAGGCGAAATTCCGAAAATACGCAATATTATTCAAAAGAACTCATTTTCTGTATCAACGTGTCAATTGTGAATAAATAAAAGTATATCGAACTATTCTTCTCTCGAAAGAGACGCGACTACAAAAACATCATCACGAGTATGGATCTCTGCAGCGAGTTATCATTTCACGCAATTGAAGACGCAACACCGGGTAAGTACAATCGCACGCATAATTGTTTATTTTCGAACAAATAAATATTCAATCTAATAATAATAGTGTACCGAATCAGTCGGGTACGTATGAATTTGAAAGTAATTGTAAGTCATACCTGTAGATAGCGTTGAATTAACCTCAACGTGGGAACGGTCGTGGAACGGGAATGGCGTGCTCTCCCGGCTTCAGCAACCCTCGAACCTTTTAGCCGAGCCTTCCGAAGAGTGGGGTTGTCCTTTCGCGCGCTTTTCTCCTTCCCTTGCTCGCTTTTCCTTTCTGTTTACCTTCGGCTCGCTCGAGCCCGCCATTTTGTACCTTCCCCCATAGCGTATATTATGTGTACAGAACGGTGTTCCGCGTTCAGTCTCTCTCGCTCGGTTAGCCGTTGTGGTTCGAGTTTTTAGTTCGATTTGAATTTTGACCGTTGAGATTTTGCTGAATTTCTCTTGAAACTTTAAAAGAAATTAGTTAATTGTTGCTTATGAAGGGAATCGCGTCCGTTTGCCCGACGTCCAATCTTTTTCCACTTTGAAACAAGATAGGGACCATGAAAACCGGAGGTACTACGAAAGTTGCTGTCAACACGAAGACCGTTTCAGAGGTTAGATATTGTATTACGAGTTAGCAGGCTTTTGTTTATTCAGCTGTTTATTCTTTTTCAAATTTTCTGTTGATTGTTTTTGTTGGCTAGAGCCTCTTATTTAAAGTAAGATTTATTCCATCTTATTTCATGACGGATGTCATTTTGTGTTAACGTTTGAATTTGCTGTTATTTTAATAAGCTTAACGAAATGTTCCTTGCAAGTTAATTTTGCGTGTCGCAAATTTGTGATAAGATTCAATCTATTTCTTCAGACAAAAACTAGGAAATCACTGCATCCGTTGCAGCCAGCAGCAACGGATAAGGAAAATTTAGTTGGTGCTGGACGACAACTGCGTTCAAGTACTTCTGGAAAAGATTCAATTAAGAAGTAAGTTTTATTTTTAGTTCAATAACTGTTGAAATGTAGTTTTACACTAGATTGCATATTTCAACTATTTTCATTTTTAGTGCCATGTCTGATAAGATGAAGGGAGATACAAAAAAGACGCCTGTTAAAAAAACAGAAAAAATTGAAACTGACAAAAAGGTTACCAAAACCATAAAACCAAAGAGTGATCCTAAGAAAGTAGTCAAAGATATTAAGAAAAATGGAAAAATATTCAAAGACACAGCTATTCAAACGGATACATTGAAATCTAGTAAAGTTTCAGTTGAGGATCTTACTTCGCAAGGTAAACATCATAAATATATTTTGAATTAATGTAAACAAATCATTATAATTATACAAGTCGTTCGTAATTAACTGAAAAAATATCTTGTACTGATATTGTAGCGGGACCAAGCGAAAGTTATTGGCAAATTTTAGCAGAAAGAAGACGTGTAGCTTTAGAAGATGCATTGGAGGAGAATAAAATACTTAGTGAACAAGTTGCAGTTTATAAAGAAATGTTGGATGAATCTAGAGCTCTAGTCGAAGTATTAAAAGTATGTATCATTTAGAATTCTTGTTTCATAATTTTAGTTACAATTATTCATTTTTCCTCTGTCAATTTTCAGGACATGATTGGAGATGATGGAAATGACATCAATAATTCCCTAGATGATAGTAGACTTTAATATTATTCGTTATTACTTTGTATATATACGTAATCTACTAGAAAAATGCTCTATTCTACCAGTGTTAAGTAGAGGTAGGACTTATTTTATTTAATTAAAACTGACTGTCGCGTTTTGTGATTGTGTAAATCAAAATTAATGAAAAAAGCGTAGTTTATAAATTGCATTGTCATGTCTTCAAAAATTATAATTTTAAGTTAATACTTTCAAGTTAAAGATGTAATTGTTTTACCGTTAAATGGTTCCTATATTTAAGTACTCACAACAAAAATAGTGAATTTTTACTGTCAATCTTAGTCTTTGTCGTAATGCCATATTTATCTACTTGTGATATACTTTTGAAAAAAAAAAAAAAATAATTTTTTGATATCACAAATGTAATAGTATTAAGTATCTAATAAATGGTTTTTGTAAATAAAACAACTGCAAGTGTTATTTTTTTTTCATAAAATATTTTTTTCAAACAGCTTCATATATTAACTTATAAAAAAAGAAACAGTGAAACGTAGCGAGATTCCTGTATAAACATATAAACATATACTGTATTTGCAACACAGAGACGTCGGGAGTATACCAAATGCACGGGATTGTTATAGCCGCTTGTAAAAAGCATTTGCGTCGTAGTATTGTATTCTTTGCTTGCGCCGCTGTACAATTAGTAAATTATCAAACCGTTTTTTTTTTAATTTGTATACAAAATAGCAAACTGTCTAGCTTCAAGTGTGTCGCATCGAATAATCCCGCGCCTGACAAAAACAACGACGAAAGACAATCATTTTCCGTTACGATAATCTTAATTCTTCTACTCTTCGTCCTTGAATCGACGATAAATAGATTGAACGTACGTAAACACACATTTCCAGTCTGGACGGCGCATCATCACCATATCTTCGACGTCGAGTAACGGTGCGATCCCTGCCACTTCGCTGTAACATAAACAGTGCCTTAAACTTGTGTACTCTTTCGACAATAATATCAAAATTTGCAATACCAACACGAAAATAATAGATTCGAGGGCTCTGATTTATTTTAATTGTTTCCTCTTTCGTTTCAAAACCAAGTCCGTTGATACTTATTTAATTGTTATACTTACTCGGCTTTTGTGAATGCCAATTCAAAATTCTTCCTACGGTCTTCGGGCCGAAGACTGTAATAATCGAAGGCGTCCGGCCGAAAGTGATGGATCAAAGCACAAAACGCTAAACCGTTGCTCCAGCTTGTCGAAAAATTATCCAATTGCACGTTCTGAAAAATCATAAGATTGCATAAATACATTTTTCATATTATTTATTTTAAAATAATGTTATTAATATATAAAACATGTTTTATAATCAATTTATATCATAAAATTGGTTTTTGACATGAATCGACAAAAAAGAAGTTCAATATTCTATAAATTACCTCGTATTCTTTGGTTTTAGCACGACACCATGACAGCAGCCGTTCCTTTATCAATGCAGCGTTGTTTTGCACCACAGGATCAGTAAATTTAAACGAAAACTCTTTGCCAGGCGATTTCGGTGTGCTGCATAAAGGTAGGAAATAAATAAATTAATTTTTCACAATTTTGATTATTTACGATTAAGTGATTATTATAATATAAGAGACAATTACCTTGGAGTACTTGGTGTACTTGAAGTACTACTGTTCTGCCGATCTAACTGACGGAATTTGGCAAAAGGTGACATGGGCTTCTGAACTGAAGCTGAAATTTTACGAAACAATGCTTTAATCCTTCGGCGTTTCAAATTCATTGATTAAGGGTAAAACCTTACGCTAATAAGGAATCTAATTATACTCATGCGATGATAAAAATTAGAGTTAAGTAGTCTAACCACAGCATTTTTCTAAAATAATGACGGTAGTGTATTATTTGACAACATGTGTGTGTATGTATGTGTATGTGTGCGTGTGCGTGTTTCTTCTGTTGGAATCATTAATTGTTTGAGATATCGACAATGATTGATCCGAAGGGCTTTGAGTACTCGAAGCTTATCTCTGTCTATCAATGGTAATAGATAATGTGAAAAAGCTCCCACTCAATTCTCCCCGAGTAAGTTAATAAGTAAAGTGTAATTATGTGCTGCTCTAATAGTTTTTTGTGCAAGTACGTAGATTAGTGTATCTTATACTGCTATTATTGACGCTAACAATTATTCCACAGTTCCACTTTGCTAATGATCTATCTAACGTGTTAGATTTCTAAGTGTCGTGTCTGCGTTTGGATTTGACAGTGTTTGTGTTGGGTGTGTGCATGTGTGTGGTGTGTGTTTTTTAGCAACAAACTTATCAACTTTATTGACGGCACAAAGTCGAAAAGTTGATATTTATATTTGGATCTTACGAAACTGTTCAGCACGTGAAGCAAGTGTTCGTATAAATACTCTGGAAAAATAAATTTTACAGCTTAAAAGTTAGCGGTTACATCGTTAAGCGTATTGTCAAGTTCCCATTCGTTTCCGACGTGTGTTTCCCATCGTATTCTCGAAACATATCGTTGCGTTTTCTTTTTAAAAATCATCTTATTTTTCTCATTTTTAAAAAGCAAAACAACCGTTTGACTTTAAATTTTCGTTTCCGCTTTAGATAATCAATAGATTTAATAAATGTTGCTGTTTAATATGAAACATCTTTTTTCCGAAATGTCAAATTTGGCATTAACATATCATAGAAAACAACGAAATTAGATGTTTTATATTATTTTCTTTTTTGTAAATCTATGATTTTATTATGATTAACTGGAACAGTAAGGTAGTTATGAATTAACAATTTAATTAGTCACTAGTACTAATAAACTATGAAAATAATTTACTTATTATTGTTTAATAGTACTCCACAAATTATGAAATACAAAGTTTGTTAAGAACAGTATAAGTATACAAATTTGTCAGTTTCGGTTCTGAATGACAACTGTCCTTTCGATCCTTACAGATCTATACTTTTAAATTGTTCGACTCATAATTCCATGGAGAGATGTTATTCAATTGAAATTTTACTATCTTTAGTTACGCGTGGCTTAGTATCGGGAGTGGTAAAAGCAATAAAAACAGCTTTTAGTAGCAGCTATATATATATATCTTTAGCGTAATCATTCTTATGGAACATTATGTTTTGTACAACTGCAAACCGAACATACAATGTAACGGTCGAAGTATCGAACGAATTAATTAGACATTTTATATTTTTTTCATACTTTTAATTTTGATAAAAATAGCTTTTAAATATTTCCGATATTTCTATATTTTTTACAAACTTGTGCGTTATTTTCATGATATACAAATAATTTTGAAAATCGTTCCAACGAGCAACAATATTTTATTCACAACGTGATTTTTCTTTTTTTTTTTTTAATCACCATAGACTTTTTTTGGTAAATTTCAATAAACAGATTTAAAAAAAATCCGTACTTCAACCATCCAATTGTACGACAACACAAAGTCATTACTTTCAATGAAAAAAAAGTGTCAGATGTAAGAAAAAAACTCACTGCTTCTCGGGGGCTGCCTCGAGCACAACGCAACGTCCGTCTATAATCCAGAGCTTCGGAAACACACATCAGACACGATATTTAACAAAATTTGTCAGTACTCGACGACTTCTACAACGAAAAAAAAATTCCAAAAAAAAAGAAAGAGAAACAGAGTGACTGAAACAGGCTTCTAGCGCAACTTCTTCACAAGGGCTGCGATGTATCCATCGTATTAAAAAAAAAGCCAGCGATTGTCCAGTGCAGTGTAACTATACTCCGACATCGTATGTATACCTTTAGCTTCTTCATCAACAAAAAAAAAAAAAAAAAGAAAAAAAAAAGAAAAAATGATAACCAAAAAAAAAAGAATCTCTTTGAACGTAATCTCTCGAGTATCACATGAATAATGCATCATTATCTCTGCTGCGATCTCGCTAATAGGTCGCTGTTGTCAATGCATCGACGGTTTTGGCGCGCCTACATAGTCGCGTGTGGCGATCGTCGGCGGCTCTCTTTTCCACGCGAGTCGGCGGGTGCGTGCGATATGCAGAAAAAAAAATTTCAAATCGAGCTCTACGTGTGATAGGCTTGGATCGAGAGATGTCAATCGTAACGGCACTCGCGTAAAAGAGGAGGCGACGATTGAAAAATTGCGTGGCTTTGTAAAAGGGCGCGCGCGCCTTGGAGTTGTGAGAGAAAACAGAGATTGTGTGTGTCGTCGTCGGTGAGCTATAACTAGTGCGCGCTCGGCGGTGCCCTCGGTGCACTCGGCGACGTTGCTGCGCGCCGTCTCAGTGTCGATTGTCGGTACGCGTAGCTTCCTTGAAGATACTGTCGAAGGCCTTGTCGACGTCGACGCTGTCGTCGAAGAGCCTGTCGTCGTAGAGGTGCGGCATCGTCGCGCTCCTAGCCAGGCTATTGCTCGTCGTTCGCTTCGACTGTAGGACCCGCTTGCTCTTTGACTCTCGCTTACTTGTCTGCTGCTGCTGCTTTTGCTGGGCTCGGCTCGCGGGCTCCTCCAGGTGGGCGGCGCCAGCCGGGCCGGGCCGCTGGAAGTAGCGCTGGATCTTCTCTTCCATCTTGCGCGCGTTGTCCGTCCCGAGCGAGGCCTCGAACTGCTTCGACAGCCTCAGCGACGCCGGGGACTTTGGCTTCGGCGGCTTCAGCTGGCCCGGGCCCCCCGGCTGTCCAGGTACCTGGAGCCCTCCCCCGAGGCCCCGGGCCATGGCCAGCTGGTGCCAGGACTCGGACTTGGAGAGGACGAGGTGCCGGGAGGGCTTGCTCGCGCAGGACATCAGGTACTCGTCGCTCGAGTCGATCGGGCTGGCGTTGTTGCGCATCGAGGCCGCGCGCTCGCTCTGCTGGGCCACCGTCGTCGGCGGCACCACGTTCACCTTGGCTCCGACGTTGAGCGGACGGAAGAGCTGCTTGTTGTTCAGCCGCTTCTCCTCGAAAAAGTTTATTCTGTCCTGGGCCTTGTGGCTCTCCGTCAGGGCCTTTAGCGCGTTGATCTGACCGGGACTGCTGCTGCTGGTACCGTTGAACGTCGGGCTCTGGCCTGACTGGCTTTCCTTGGGCGCTATTTCCTGGGAGAGACGTCGCGGCGCCATGTTCTCGGTGAATTGCTGCTCGCTCTGCATTCGTCGCATGAGGGCCTGCTGGAGGAGATTGTGCCGTTGAATCTCGTCGTAGGAGGTGCCGGAGTCGATCTTCCGCTCGGCTGGCACGGGCACGCTCGTTGTTTCGGCAAAGTGACGCTGCTGGGGCTCCTTGATCCGGGTGACTACGGGCTCGTAAGGTTGCGACGGATAGGAGGATAGGCTCTCCGTTGCCTCGCTCACCTCCTCTGGCGCCGATGAGACCGTGGCGATGGCGCACGTGTAGCGAGTCACCACCCCGTCCGGGCTGATGTCCTGATTCTCAATGTTCTCCTCGAGCAAATCCTCCGACGGCGGCAGCTTTTTCTCCTCGTAAATCGGCTCGGATCTCAGGATTTTGTCCTCGCTGTCATTGTTGGATTTGGCCTCGTGGTAAGCCGCGTTCACCGGACTAAATAATGAGCTGTTGTCGTGTCTTCTGTAATCGTCCTGATCGGAGAAACGCCTGGACGTTTGATTGGTCGCTGGCAATTTGCTGAATTCGTTGTACAACTTTTGGGATATCCCCGAGCACGGCTCCTTCGTAGGTTTCAGTGGCACGACGTTCTTTATCGGTGGCTTGAAAATTTCGTGAACTTCCTTGCTGTAGGGCTGCGACGAGTACGAGAAGTCGTCTGCTCGGTGATAATCCTGATCGGTTAAGGAACTTGGATTGTAGTAGTTTTGTGGCACTTGGTTAACGGGGTATGGATAGGCGGGATACTGCGTTGCGGCTGGCATCGTTGGCACTGGAGTTTGTTCGACGATCGCTTGGTTTGCGTGTGGTATGGGTGAGACGATGCTTGGACTAGTCGACGTGTGGCACAGGCTTTGGCTGGTTCGCTGGGCTGGTGTGACGATACTTGGACTCGTCGTTTGTACGGAAACGTTGAGCAACTTTTTCGGCTGATAAATCGAGTGATCCTGAGGAAGATTCGCTGTACAATTGACAAGATCAGCCTCGGGAAGTCGCCTATCCGTGGATTCCAGGCTCGTTTGAACGGCTACACTTTGGGTTGGCGCTGCAAACTTCTTCGGTGGTATTTCCGGCTTGTAGCTGCTGGGCTCTTGATCCTTGTAGGTTTTCAGTGGATAATTGAACTGAGGTTTCTTCTCCAGCTGCAGGTAGCTCTGAATATTTTGATAATTTTTAACCGGCTCTTGGTACTGGTTGAAGACGTGCGCGTCGTTTTGCTTTTGATATTGTTTCGGTGCATTGTGCCGGTTGTCGTGTGGGTCAGCGCGTGGAACGGACATTTTAGGATCTTGATAATTGCTCTTGGGCTTGCTCCTCCTCAACTCGACGTGATCCGACTCGTCGCTTAGGTTCTCCAAGAATTTCGATTTGGCAGAGTCAATGGCTGACTTGCCCTCGGTCGAGTTGCTCTTTCCGCTGGCAAACGGGCCGAACTGTTTACAGAACGAGTAGTAATTATGCCCGTTCTCCGTTGCTTGAGTTGAAGGTTTCTTTTGTTGCGCGCATTTATTCACTGGCTGAGGAACAATGTAGCTATTTTCTGGTGGCTTACCAAATTTATTTTTGGCACGGCTCGTCGTCGACGACGACGACGACGACGAGTCGGCATTGTTGTTTTGCAAGCTGCTTTTCGATGATTCCTGATCGAATAGTTTAACTTTAGCCTGCAGCATGCTGCTATTTTTTGGCAGATAACCCGACTTTAAGAACGCCGGCGCAGTATCCGGCTTCGGCGATGACTTTTCGATTTTCTGGAAAGGCGACGTTGGCGCGTGAGTGAAGCCGTTGTGCTTTGGCTTTGGCGAGCCGTACGGCAGCTTGTAAGCTTGGCTCACTTCCCTGTCCAAATTGTCATTGCTGATATTCTCAAACTTTTTCCGTATGTCCAATTTGCCGGGTTTCCTCTGCAGCTCGGCCCCGTCTTCTCTGGGCTTGTCGAAGGTCGTTTTGATGTTTGAGAACCGGCTGTTCCAGTTTTTATCCGCCACCGTGGAGCTTTGCCGGTAATTGAAGCTTTTGAACGGGCTACTGGCGCCGCTGCTGCCGGACTCCGTGTTTCTGTTGATGAGTGCCAAAAATTTCCGATCGTTGTCCGTCTTGGGCTCGAAGTCCGGTATGACGCGCTGGGGCACGTTGAAGGATCTGTCGCCGATGTCGATTGGTCGCCTGAGAGCGAAGCAGCCGTGATGGAAGTGATCGGGACTGTCGCTTTTGAGCTTGAGGTAACTCGGTATGTCGATGGTGTTGGCTCGTTTGATCTTGGACTTTTTCGAGGTGTACTTGTTGTGCTTGAGCGGGGTCGAGGGATGCTGCTGGTGGTAGTGGAACGAGGCGGACTTGTGGTCCTGCTGCTGCCTCAGCGCCGCGGAGTCGTCCTTGCTGTGGCTCTCGGCTCGCCTCGGCGTCTGGCCGACAGCCTCGTGCTCGTATACCTTGCCCGGCAGCTCGTTCTGGTACTCGCGATTGTTCTTGATCTGTAGCGACTGCTGCTGATTTATCACGTCCTTCATGTACTTGTCATTGTAGCCGTTGCGCTCGTAGCTTACCGCTGGCGGCTGGGCATTGACGAGCAGCTCGCTCCTCTCTGCTTGCAAAGCAGCCGACTCGGAGTCTAGCCTGAGACTCGGGGCCCCCTCGACGATCCTCTCCCTCTCGATGTCGACCTTCGGGGAGGACTCGCTGGAGCTGACGCTCTTGTCGTCGAACCAGCGCCGCGCTTGGGCCAACTCGTCGCTGGTGACGCTGACGGTGTGCCTCTCGTTCTTCCGGCGCCTCGGGCCGAAGTGAGCGGGCCTGCCGTTCGGCAGCTCGAAGTCTTGCTGGGCGAGGGCCTCGTCCGGCACCTTGAGCTTGGCCAGCAGACTCGAGATGAGCCTGAGGAGGTAGAGCTTGTTCGAGGGGTCCAAGCTCGCGTTGTAGCGCGTCAACGTGCCGATGTCGACGCGCTTGAGGGTGTCCTGGAGGCGGGCTAGGGCGGTGTGAATGTCGGCCAGGAGGATGTCCTCGAGGAACTTGAGATCGAGCTTGGGCTTGCCGGTCGCAAGCTCGCCGTGGCGCTGCAGCTGCTCCGGCTGCGGGGGCTGCGAGCCGCCGTTGAGGCTCGGCTGGTGCGGGCTGCCGGTGATGCCGCTGCTCCAGAGCCTGAAGTCCTCCTCGGAGTCGACGCCGGAGTCCTCGAGCGGCAGCTGGTCCTCGCTGCTCTGGCTCGAGCAGGAGAGCTCCAAAGCCGAACGCAGGCGCTCAACTAATACTGGCAGTAAATTGCACTCACCGGTACGACTCGGCTGCCTCGGCTGCTGCGGCTGTGCCGGCGGCGACTGCTGCTGCTGCTTCTGGGCCTGGGGCTCTGCTGCAGGCTGTGATGGAGGTGGAGGCGACGAGGAAGGCGGCTTCTGCTGCTGCGGCGGAGTTGCTGGCGATGGCGGCGGCGATCTCTCCGCGTCTGGCACGGCCCCGTTGGCATTCTGCGCAGGTTCGTCGCTCGGCGTCGAGGGGCATTCTGCAAATAACGCAAACAAGAAGACGTGACTCACCGTGCCGATTTGCATCCCCGGGCTCTCTCTCTCTCTTTCTCTCTATACTAACGCGCTATGCTCTGCCCTTACCGCTTCCTTCACCCCTCCCTCACCTTCTACTCCTACCCATCAAGCAAGCGCAGCGTTCAGTTTTCGCGATCCGTTAAAAAAGACGTGGTTTTGTTGAAGAAGAAATAGGAGGAGGAGAAGAGGCGGATGAGGAACAAAGAAGGCGGTATTTTGCCAAGCATCAAAAATGGGGCGGTGCGCGCGGCGCGCAAACGTCGTCGAGAGAAAGAGCAAGAGTAGCAGCAACAGCAGTGCGACGTTATATAGGGAGCGCTTGCTTGTGGGGCTTTGTCGGAGCGAGAGAGAGAAAGAGACGCTCAAGCCCTGTGTGCTAGTGCGAAAAGAGAAGAGAGAAGAAGAGAGAGAGAGAACGCGTGTCGGTAACCCGGTTTTATTTAAAACGCGCAGATTCTCCGCAGATTTATTTTAGCCCGCTCGGCGAACGCTGGGCCCCGCTATATACGCTACTACTTGCGCGCACCCCTACCGTCCCAACCTCCTCCCCCTTCCCTCGGCTGCATATATACAAAGAAGAAGAGGAGAAGGAGGAAGAGAAAAGCTGGGCGAGAGCGAGCGAGAGCTAAATCGCCGCGCTGAGGCTATTAGCTTTGTCAGCTATCATTTGGCTCCAACTCCTCCCTCTTTCTCGCCTACTCCTCCTCCTTCTTTCTTCTTCTTCTCTACTCTCTCGGCTTTATTTTCCCCCTTTTACTCTCTCTCTCTCTCTCTCTCTCTCTCTCTCTCTCTCTCTCTCTCTCTCTCTCTCTCTCTCTCTTTCTAGCTTCGACTCTTTTTACCTCGAGACTTTTTTCGATCTTGGCTTTAACTAGCGAGTACACGCCCGGCGCTTTTGTCTACAGACGCGCGACTGACAAAGAAAAACTTTAAAAGATCCTCGCTCGCGCTTTTCCCTCGCTCTTTACCTTCGAGTCCATCAAATTTAGAATTGGAGCGTTTGGGATCTCATTGAAGCGACGATAAAATTGCGCACTTGGAGAGCCGTTTATTTTTAACGCCCCCTTTCCCCTCCACCCACCCACCCACGTCTCTCTCTCTCTCTCTCTCTCTCTGCCTTCTAATAATTGTCGTATTTATTATTTGCTTTATGGAGCGCGTTGTTTTAATAACCGATGTGTGTTTTGAATTGGCTACATAAATAATCAAAGTGTTGAAAGTAGTTTTAAGTTTCCGGGTTCAATATGTTCCAAATACATGACCTTCAGCTCGTCAAAACGTCATTCGGCTTTAGTTCGAGAAAATTGATAATTTAAAAATGATAAAAAAATAGAATTTTTATTTTGCTGCGTCGATGACTAATAAAATGATAGTACCTGATTTAGGAGTTTCTGATCTTCTGGTATCTTGTTGCTCGGAGTCTTCTCTTTCTTCGTCGATTTCGCTATTTTGTCTTGTGATCTCAGTGTCGCTACTCTCGCTACTCTCGACTACAGATGAAACGTCTGAAAGTTGTCAAAAGTAAAATAAAAAGATGATATGTATTCGTGGAAAAGGCAATTTTATTTTCAGACTAATAGTACGGATTTAGTTGACGATTTGAGCTCACCTTGTGTCTCTGACATTTTTGGTTGTTGCGACAGTACGCCTGAAATAAAATAAAACATATATTTATATACGTGTGTACGTGTTTATTTCAGTCATAAGGTAATGCGTTTGATTTTTAAAATTTTTCAAAACTATAAACTACTTCGATTTGTCCATATGGTTTATAGATGATTCAATGGCATTATGTAATGGGAAAAGGTCATGAAGGTTTTGCATTGCACCGAATTGCATTAAGCATATGTCTTGGTAGATTCGGAAAATGTTATTCAGAGTGTAAAACCATTAGTATTTCAGAAAATTAGTGGTGATCAACAAAATATTAAATTTAAATTCTCCCATCAAATCAAGCACATTCAAACATAACATATATAAAAATAAACCACAATTCAAAGGGGTCTATGCACATTACCGCGCGAGTATCCATATCGCGGCGTCGCCACGAAATTCCTTGGCCAGAAGTAATGCATGATTATTTTCCTTATAAGCGCGATATGTCGTCGAAGAAAAAGAAGATAGAGGTAGCGATGATAAAATGAGAGTGAGAGTGGTGTACGTGAGAGAGTGAGCGAGAGAGAAAGAGAGATGGAGTCAAGTGAGAGAGAGAATGATGGGATCGTTCGACGGCGGCTTTGAGCCGTCGGCCAGGCGCGGCGGAGCTCACAAGACTGCAAGCCCTGGCGGTGGCGATCGATCGATCGGTTGCGATCGGCTCCCTCTCCCTCTGCCTACCCCCGTAGCAGCCGTTAGGCCGTCCCTCGGCTGCGGAGCCTGGCTGATTTTTGGCAGCCTCCTTCCGCGTTCTACTTATCCCGCCCTGTGCTTATATACCCCCCGAGCCTATGAGTAATTAGATCTTCGCGCCCGACGAAATCAGATGCCAACAAGCTTGCCCCTCTCGACAGCTATTCACCGCCTCCTCCTCCTGCAGCTAATTAAATTTTCTCATCCTGCTATTTTTTTCAATTCTCATATCGTTAATTCTTGTATCGCTTTTTCTCTTCCTTTATATCTATAATACGTTTTCTGGTTGGGATGAAAATTTCTAATTCATCGCGATGTAATTCAGTTAGTGCTTCGTATCGCTCGCGACGACTTATACGGCAGTCGTCCAAGTCGATTTCCACGAAAATTCCATTTAATTTTGATCTCGTCGATATTACTTTGCTGAACAACATTGTCAAATTATTTTATTAATTTCCAATCATCATGCTGCAATCGAAAATGAAATTTGCATCATCATCCACAAAATAAGCTTTCTCGGACATTAAAAATTCGTATTTCACATTAAAATAAAGTTCCCTTACACAGATAAAAAATCCATTGAGTGGATCATGCAGGAAAAACAATTTGTCCAGCTTAAGCGAAACGACGGCAACGATAGTATGTAGTAGGCGAACTATTCGGTGGCGAGCCGCAGTCTCGTTTTATCCGCAATCTTGGCCCGCCCGCCGTCGTGTCTGCGCTCGTGAGCCCAGCAAGTCTAGCCTCGCCGGTCGGTCGTTCAGCGACGATGACTGCCGAGCCGAAAGGTCTATACCGATGAGCCAGCGGTAAACGCCCGAGCCAATGTCGTGTGTGATTGACCAGGTATAAACGAAAACGTTCGTCTTACACTCTCTCACTCTGCATTTCTCGATAATACTTATCCCATTGGAACCATACTGATGAAAATAAACGATTTCCTATCCGTCGGTGAATACAAAATCGATCTGCCAAACAAAATTGACGAAGGAAGGATTGTATTCGGTACACAGTCCATTACGCAATCCTGGCGAGTACTTACGAAGAATCGAATTAGGCCGAACAAGCGCAAAAGGGGGGGGGGAAGAGAAGTGCCGTAATCTCGGCATTCCTCGCCCACGCTCGAGCGATGCAGCATCCAGCTTATCCGGACTCTCGCTCCTCAGCCGATCTCCAAAGCGATCGAGGCGTCTGTTGCGTCACAAGATATGACGGAGAGGCAAGTAATAAAGGGGGGTCTCTCGACTGCCGCGAATTATTTCAGTCGGTGTTGGCGTAAACGCGCAAGAGGGCTTCCGGCAACGAGTATATCGGAGAACGATTTTCGCCTTTAAAGTCGCTCGCGTGGGTCTGCGATCGTCGAGGAGGCGAAAGAGATATGTGCCAGGTAACTGGGTCGATGAGGAATTGGCGTGAGTGCGGCTCTCTGCGGCTTATTCATTCGGCGATTTCGTTGTGGCTTATCGATGCGCTCTCGATTCGCCTGGCTTCTTGAGATTGGTAATTTTGGTAATGGAGAGGCGGTTATTGACGATGTTCTATGTGAATATAGTAATATATGTCGATATTACGCTGTGGCATTAGAAATGTTTACGAAATTCAAAGCGATTGATTTTATTATCACGCTGGATGTTTATACTCGAGACTATAGATATCGCTTAATTGTATTTATTTCGAAACAAAAGCAATTTGTTTTTGTTGGTAAAAGTTAATTTTCAAATGTATTTTGTTTGCGGGAGATATATACGCATGAATAATTCAGTAATGTTGTCGTCAAAGTTATTTTTTTTCTTTCGTGTATATTACGCTTATCAATCACTGAATTATTTACACAACTGGCCGATGGCCAGAAAAAAAGTTCTCGGAAGAATCGTCTATAAATTATTCATTAGAAAATCGTAATTATATAATAAGAGATGCGCAATCTGCTGTTAAAACGGAATATACATTAATTTCATTCATTGGATAATCGCGTTCCATTATCAACCACAGAA
Source organism: Anagyrus pseudococci (assembly GCA_030522585.1). Taxonomy (NCBI): domain Eukaryota; kingdom Metazoa; phylum Arthropoda; class Insecta; order Hymenoptera; family Encyrtidae; genus Anagyrus; species Anagyrus pseudococci. Next base: position 50,470 of record JAPYYQ010000854.1, read on the forward strand.
ACAGTACAACTTCAACTTCGTGCATTGCAATTAAATAAAACTTCAAAAATTTTCTACCCATCATCAAGCCGAACGAAATGCGGAAATGGAATATCTTTAAAACAAAAAGGACAGCTCAATAAATCCAAGTCTCAAAAGATCGAGTGGAATGACCGTTGGTATACATAACAATAATATCTCTTGTTTCAATCTTATTTTTACATAAGACACAGGGAGGCATCGGTTTACGTCGGCATTATTAAAATATTGCTTCTCCTCTAGATCCGAGTTCTTTGCTCTTTAATTCATCGGTCACGTTGAACGCAGGCCGAGGTGAAAAATAAGTAAGAGGAGAAAGAGTGAGATAGAAAAGAGAGAGAAAGAGAACTCGAGTGGGTGGGAAGGAGAAATTGGAAAGGGGGTCAGGCTCGGAAAGAAGAAGAAGAAGAAGAAGCAAACATGGGCAGTTGCCTCGGTAACACACCGGGAGAAGCGAAGACGCGCAAGTATCTGCAGTAGCAGCAGCAGGCAGCAGTCGTAAATACTGCCATCGGCTTTCGGTTGGCTCAAAAGCCACTCGTGGTCTATAAGGAGGGGAGTACACAAACGCGTGCCTTCGATTTTCCTTTCACGGGATGCGCTGTCTGCAGCGTAGCGTCACACATTTTCAGCGCTTCTGCTTTATTTATAATACCCCATTGAGAATGAGAGGGAGAGTTGTGTGATTATTCAAATACATTCCCTTCCTCTTTCCTCGCCGATTATTTGTCACGATTCGAAGCGCCAACGATTCATTGACATTGACGCGGCTTGGGTTTTATTTTTCAAACTGGCGTTTAGAGAGCTGCGGGGGAGTTTCGATTTGTTTACCAGTTAGTTTACCCGCAACGCTTTACCAAAACTTCAAGAGTTTACTCGTTAATCAAAACTAAATGTTTGCCTGTTTTCTCTCTTTTTCCTTGTGAAAAAAAGAAACTTTTTGAAAAATTAAAAACTCCTCGGTTACACCCCTTAGCAGCGACGAATCATTCCGAGGGTTACGTCAAACCACAACTCAACTACCATCACTGCCGATGTTATACGATCTAAACGAGAGAGGGAGAGAGAACACACGCGTGCGGGGCCAGTCTATGGAAAATCACCACAGACTTTTCGCGCGCTCGCGATATGTTTAGCGACGCTCTGCCCTCTCTGACGTCACGCGCAGACGCTGGCGGGCGTGAGAAAAAAAAAGAAAGCGACCAACAGGGGAGGAGGGGGGCTTTCGTCGAAATAAGCCAAAAACGCACGAGCCCGAGAGAGTGTCCTATTTAAAGATTAAAAATTGTGGCATTGAATCTTGAACTTGTGCTCGCCTCTCTTACCGCGGTCCTTTTACTTTGCGCCACTGTCTCTTTTTATTTTCTTTCATTTGCTCTCATTGCGCTTTCTGGAGCTTGCACTACCGAGCTTGGCGCGCGCGCGTTTAGTTTACTTACCAACTGTATGCTTGATAGTTAATTTTAAAAAATTAGTTAACGTAAGTCGTTGGTTATGGAAAATTAGGCAGTAATACATTGTTTGAAAAATGAAGACGTACGGCATTTTCGTTTGTTAATTAAAATTTTAGGAAAGTCTGTGAAACTGTTAATAAGAAGAAAAATCGTAAAGTCAGTTTATTATACACAAGCTCTTTTTAGCGATAACTTAAAAATTTTTAAGAACTCGTTAAAAGACAAATATGTTATTCTAATTAGTAACTTAAACGACGTATACTTTAAAAAAGCTACTTTCAAAATCTGCATGGTCTTTTTGTACTATTAATTCAAATTCAAGTTCGAATGCAAAGCAGACGAAAATTAAAAAATTGATGCTAATTCTTTTTAAACTTGTGAAATGTTTATCCGTCACTATACAATGTCTCGCCGAATACTGAATTGAAAATTTACGAAGTTCAATTGTTTTACACTGTTGTGTCGTGCAGTTACTTACGACACTCGCAAAACAAACTATTACAAGATTATCTTCTCAAATTAAATATTTTCTTTCACAGAGGTGTGTTTTAACTGAACTTCAAACTGTAAACTCCGAGCTAATTTTGTTTAATTTACAAAACCACCGGCCAATTTAATTAAGCGCGCGAAATTTAATTAGTAAATTAATTTGCGTTAAAGAATCAAATTAAAAAAAAACATTTGAAACATTTTAACACTTTAACTCGAATGTATTTTGATCGGCACAGAACTTTCAACAATTTACAATTGGTCATAGCTGAATTGTAAAATTCAGTTTACCACTTTTTTCGTTTTAATCGTAACCACATTTACAGTCGATCTCACGAATTAAAAATCAAAATTCTAAAAAAAGCGATTAAATCGCACGTTAAAATCAACACTGAACGCAGCTCTCTCTTTCTCTCTGAACTAATGACGAATTTACTTACTGATCGATAAAATGTTCAGAAAGAAGTAAATACAGCAGTAGAGCCAAATTCTAATAATATCACTCATATCGACGGTTTAATGGGCTATTATCAATATGTTGAGTCGAGAGAGAGAGAGCGATGAGAGTCGAGGACGTAAAAGAAGCCGTCTCGCCCGCTGGCGCACTCGTATGTGTGTGTGCGCGCGCCAGACCGTGCCGGTGGAATAACAAAGAGTGCGCCGGTGGAAAAAGCGAAAAAGAGGGTGGAAGAAAGGACGTTGGTCATTGCACGCGGGACTACGGTAAACTTTCGTTTCGTGAGCTTATAGCCGGCCCGCGAAGCGAGTCTTCTATAAATAATTTTAATACATTATAGCGGCGCGCGGGCTCACGCTCACACATACGCACGTATATATATGCAAGCACTACCCGGCTAAAATGAAAGAGAAAGAGGGATGGAAAGAGAGAGAGAGAGAGAGAGAGAGAGAGAAAATGGTTTTAGTTTTGCGCTTCTACTTTTGGCGCCTAGTGCCGAAAGTATACACGCGTCATTAACCCATTAAATCCTGAGCCGAATCTAGGCGAGATAGCATCCATCTAACTATCTGAACCGTGTCTTTTTGTAAAAAAAAAATACCCCTATTTTT
>JAPYYQ010000855.1:0-52843 GCA_030522585.1 Anagyrus pseudococci
AAAGTATTATACGTGTAGTAAAATTCCCCTATACATCGAGTCTGTCCTCAAAAACCTATACAATATAGTAATTTTTACTTATACAAATCTATACGTGCAGCTTGGGCATATCCGCAGGGGGGAAAATTCCAGCGGCTGCGCGCCATTGTCAGGAGGGAAGGCATTAATCCGCGAGACAAAGAGAGTTTCTCTCACTCTTTCCTAAGAGATTCTTTTCTCGAGTATAGCCCCTCCCCTCTCTCTCTCTCTGTCTTCCTCCGTGCCGCGCGCGCGGTAGGCGTTGTTTTAACAGCCGTTGATGCGCGCGAATATAATACAAGCTCGCGGCAATTTTGCAGGCATCGAAATTACAGGTCTCTCTCGCTCGCAAGCTCTTCTTCTTCTTCTTACGCGGAAGCGCGAACGGCCGGCTTTAACGGCCGCCAAAAAACAGCGCTCGCTTTCGAATTTCGCGCTTTTACGAGGTGCCCGAGCCCTCCCTCTTTTCTCCAACCCCCTCCCCCCGTCGCTCAACGCTTTTCCCATCTGCTCTGGGCGCTCGTTGTTTTTCCACGCCGGCCTGTTGTCGGGGATTTTTGCGCCACTTTAGAGACGTAATATCCTCCCGAGAGGGAGAGAAAGAGAGCCACCTACTGCTTCGCTTCGGCTCGTTTCGCGCGCTGTTTATTTTCGAGCGCAAGTTGTCTTGCCCTCCGCCTCAACGACGAGCAAATTTTACGGCGGTCGGGCCTAACGAGCTAACTCCCTCTTAAGCTTCGCCCGTATACGAGCCAAACGAAAGAGAATGAATCCCTTTTTTTCCACGATTTTTATTGGCTCGATATCGTTCCTTCTCCTCTCGATTGTGCTCTAATCGCTTTCCACTCGCTCTCTCTCTCTCTCTCTCTCTCTCTCTTTCTCAATTAAAAGCTCGTCCTTTGGCGAGGTGTCGAAGGCTGCCCGCTGCCGGCGTATGTTCGCGTCAGTCGTTAATCTCGGCCGAGCCGCGACATCTGGCCGGGTTTTATGCTCGGCTCTCCCTCTCTCGACAACTGTTTTTGCGCGCTTTCGCGGACCGACGGGCCCCGATACAGCGCCTGCCTCGTTCGCCAAAGCTAATGGCAGATGAGAATGAGCTCCGAGAGAGAAAGATAGACCGAGAGAGAGAGAGAGAGAGGTAGCTCGGGCATGCAAAAAAACACGAAAGAGAGAAAGAGCAGAGGCGCGTTGGGACCGAGCAGGAGCAGTGGCTGCGGGCCAGCTCACTCGCTCCTCGTTAACTTTACGAGGCACTCGTAAAAATCCCGTTCGGCCTGTCCGTTCAACGAGATACTCTCTCTTTCTCTCTCTTCGAGTCCAGGGTTTCTCTGCCTTACACTCCCGGTAATGTCTTCATCCGCACGCGGGGGGTTGAGGAGGATGCGGGGAGAGAGCCTAGCCCCTCCCTTCTGAGCCGTAGTAGAAGCCGCCGCCAAGGCGAGTATAATGCGCCGTAATCGGCCAGCCAATTACTTAACGCCTGGAAGATCAATCTCACGGGGCTACCCCTCTCTCTTTTTCTGCGTACGAGGAAAGAGCGCGATGACTACGACGACGATCTTTTTCCCGCCTCTGGCTGGGCGCGCGCGCTCCTCTTGAGCTTTCGCCGATAAAATCGGCGAGTCGGCCACGCCGCAAAGCCCGGCGAGGGCAGCCTCTCTCGCTCCCTCTCTCTTTCATCCCGCATTCCCTATTATTTATTTACCCGGCCCAGCTCCCGTACGCCCGAGCTATTTCTCTCCGGCTAACAGCTCATTAATTAGCATAATCGCGTGGCCGGCTGCCTCTTGCCTCCCTCTCTTCCTCCCTCCCTTGCTCTCTACCTCTCTTGTATACTACGCCGAAGATGCGAGGAAAAGGTGAGAAAGAAACAGACGAGCTCTGGGGTGGAAAGGTATGAGAGAGAAAGAGCAGCTCGCTTGCTCTCCTCGCCGCTGGAAAATTATCGGGACCCAGTCGAGATAGCTCGGATGAATTTTCGCACGGAGGATTCTCTGTTAAACCTGATTTCTTGCCGTATGTGGGATATGGCTTTGCTGCGACGTTGACGGCTTGTTCTTTGGCCGGAGAGCGAATTGGCGTTTAGTACTCTTTGAATTTCGTTCGCGGGAAGGGGGTTGATGTGAAAACGGAGTTTTGATAGAATAAAGAACGAGAGAAAGAAATTTGTAAAATGAGGAATAATGTACGGATAATATCGGGTCTATTGTCTTCCGCGCGATTAATGGAGAAATAAGAAGCATCGATGTTCGCTTTATCGTCAAAACAAAAATTATAATTTTTTAAGCGGCCAAGTCGATTAGCATATTCGGAAAATAAAAGTCATATCAACCGGTGTAATTATATACCAAGTTGTACGTTATTTCAATATTCAAAACTGCGTGACGCAAGTGACTGATGTTGTTAATAAGGCAAAATAAAATCACGTATTTCCCCCTACAAAAGCAAACGCGTTATAACGTTTGTCATACGCGTACACCGAATGCGTTAAACAATTGCGCAAAAACAAAAATTCCGCAATGACGCCGATTACATTTTGCGCTTGAAAAATTTGAAGCAAAATGAAAAAAAAAAAAAATTAGGGCCAGAGGAGTCGCGGAGATAAAACGATTTAGCCGAATCATGACATATCCAATAATTCAAACGAGAATGAAAAATGAGAGGGAGGGAGATAAAAGGGTGGGGGGCACAGAGGGAAGAGTGTCAATTACGGGAGTAGCAGCGCAGAGCCGGGAAAAAATCAATTTATCTTTGTGTACACAAGGCGCGAGCGTCGCGAGACAGTCACGTCAGAGAAAGAGAGAAAGAGAGAGAGAGAGAGAGAGAAAGTTAGTGTGTGCGAGCGAGAAAGAGAGCCAGGAGATAATACGTATACACACACGGTACGTATCCAATCCCGAGCAGTACCGACAACGCCAGCGACGACGACGACGACGACGTCACTCAAGGTCGCGTAAGCTCGTCTTTCTCTCTCTCCCTCCCACCGCGATCTTCCCGTCGTCAAGTTTCGCGCGTATGCGCCGTCGCCGCGTCCTTTTAGCCAGCGTTCCTTGCTCTCCCCTGTCAACTTCCTCGCTCGTTTCTTCACTCGCTACTTGTAACGATGGAAATACTAAAAAAAAAACACTCGGTCGCTCGGTAAATCGCAAAGACGAGAGAGAGGAAAAAAAAACGAGAGAGAGAGAAAGAGAGTGGAGCGCGAGGTCTAATCCAATTGAATGAAGCCCGCATTCCGGACGCGCTTCTTCATCAGCCGTCCTTCTCTCTCTCTCGCGCGCTAACAGCTTTACAACGATGCTCCTGTGGGCTCGAGAGCCCGAGCGAGCCAATACACCTCTCCCCCCCTTCCCACCTCTTCCTCCCCTACCCCTGCCGATTCAAATTGCCCCCAAAGATCGATATTCTCCCTCCCCCCTCTTTCCACCCTACTTTACGCTCTTTCTCTGCTTCGCTGTACTTCGCTCGCCTTTTCGCCTCCTCCCCCTTCATCGCGCTCTGTCTTTCATTTCGTCACCTGCTTTCGCGCCTTCTCTCTTTTTTTTTGTACCGTTTCTCTCTTTTCTTAGCCCACCTCCTAAGTCTCTCTCTCTCTGTTGGCTCTCGAGTTACCCCAGGGCAAATAAGTAGACAACCGCGCGGGCTTGACGATGTTTACGTCGCTGTTCGTCTTGGCGTAAGTAGCCACCAAGTATCGGCGAATTGAAGTGTATAGGAGAGAAAGAGAGAAGAGTCGAGCGCACTTTATGCCTGCAAATCGCCCGGAGAAAATTCCGTTTGCGCCGACTAGTATTTAGAGTATACGGCTACGGTTAAGTTCTTATTACTCTTCTTTTTGTACTTCGTCAATTCTTCTTTGCAAGTATCCGCTAAATTTCAGCTTTAAAGCTCTCGGTTTGTCGTGGTAGTTTCTTCTTTAATATTTTTTTGTTTCACGCCGATGACATTTGTCTTAGGCGAGTGTAATAAAAGAGTGGGGTATATAATACGTATGTTTAAGATTATCAGTTTTCATTAAGCAAACAACATTCGCGATGTTTCGGTTACGTTGCGGTTTTCGAAACGAAATGACGTTTGAAATGACATTTCTCCCGCTCGAAAAGCTGCACGAGCAAAAGAGGAGAGAGAGAGAGAGAGAGTAAGAGAAAAAGGATTACCATATATTAGCAGTGTAAGACAAGCGTAAGTCATGAATGCTTACCTTGAAATGAGTAATGCAACCGCAAAATGACGCGAACGTCGATTGTTGCGTTTGTTGAACCAATGAAAATTCGTTCAGCCCACCCATTGAATTTTCCAACGATCATCGTGTATCTGGAATAAAAGCAGAGGCAAAAAATTTGAGAAACTTAATTAGAAGGTGAGAGAAAAAAAGCGACGTAAAGGTGGTTAATCCTCATGAAAAATTAGCAAAGGAAAGAGGATTGCTCTCGCTTTTAAAATCCGAAACTCAATTATGCGAATTAAATGTCGGAATTTCCTTTTTGCGAAGCCCGAGCAAAAGCTACGAGTTGTGTCTATACGGCTACACAGACGACGAGAGACGACGACGACGACAACCTCCTGTTTTGTGGGACCTTTTTTTCGTCTCTTCGATGTCTAATCATGCGAGCGGCGAAAGGTGTGAACTAGTTGGCAAGGGGACGCTCTCCTCAGCGAGCTAATCGCCCCCTCGCCTATAGCCTCCACCACCACAGAGAGAGAAAGAGAGAAAATTAAGAGAGAGACATTTATTGGATTATGAGAAATCTCGCCTAAGGTTTCTCCCTCTCTCTCTCTCTCTCTCGAAAGAGAGATAGTTTCGCGTCATTTTCGCGCGCGCGCCTATGCCAAAAAATCCTCCCGGAACCATATATTTCGTTTTACGCTCGCGCATACCCAGAGCGATTTTAATTTTCTCCAAGCGCGACGCTTTAACGAACCGCGTTGACATTCTTAACAGCGCCAAGTATTTTCATAAGCCTTGAGAAAGAGAGAGAGAGAGAGAGAGAGAGAGAGAGAGAGAGAGAGAGAGAGAGAGATGGAGTTAAACGAGCGTTAAACGGTAAGACTCGATATTACGCGAGCAGTGGTATATACGGCATTTTGGATCTAGGCTTAGATATCTAGGCTCGATAAGCCGAGATTGACTCGGTGTACGGTTAGACTTTATATCAATTGCCCGCCGGACGAGGAGAGCAAATTAAATTAGAGAGAGAGTGCGGGTTTATTGAAGAGAATTCGGCGCGCCTTTTTAGTGTATTAACCTTATCGCCGGATCTTTCGAGATGCTGGAAATCACGCGTGCGAGGGTGGGGTGAGGGACGAAGTGTTTTTTGCTCGGTTCTCTATAACCTGGTCAACTACATAGCCCGAAAAAGTACAACATCTCGTGAGGCTTTGGAAGTCGAACGTTTTCGACTTACGTTTATATATTTATGCTAATGTATTCCTTTAAACTTTTAGTACAGGGCTTAAACTGCTTCTGAGTTGAGCTGCCTGTCAGGAGAGCGATATACGGAAAAAGGCCGTGTACGGTCTTTGATGCGTGACCCACGGGCAAATAGCCCGATTTTTAACATTCCACATGGAGCTGCTGCTGCTCTTGTGGGACTCTTAAAATTCCAGCCGACTTCCGTGGAGCCCGCGATGTTGCCCTCGTGCGCGCGTAAATACAGGGTTACTCTCGTGTTCTTTTTTTTTGTTGCCTCGTTTTTCTAAGAAGACTTTTATTATTCTAATCGATGATTTATCTCTGCCGTTTGTTTATCAATCGTTAAAACCTGGTCGAACACGCTGTGTATGGAGGCAAAAACATACACGCGAACGCACGACATATGCAAACGAGCGTTGTACAGATATGTATAGAAAAACGATGCCCACTCTCTAAAATGAATCGAGTGAAAATTTCACTCAAACGTCTTTGAGTGGCTCTGTTTTTACTGAATTTTGAGTGAACTTCACTCTTTTCGAGTGTCACTCAAACGTCTTTGAGTGGCTCTGTTTTCACTCGATTCATTTTAGAGAGCACGGCGTAATCTCGCGCAATTTATTACGAATTTACATCAATTACCAATTCCACAATGCGCCATTAAAATCGCGCTCGCTTGATAATTTCTCCGAGCATTTCCCTCAATTAAATTTCGAAATCATCGAATGTAGGGAGCAGTCGATGCGAGGCAAAAAATAATCTTCCCTCTCCTTCTTTTTTCTCGCGGGAGTTATTAGGAGGCAAAGTGCTAGTTGACGTGGTAATCATCAATTTCGAAATCGCCGCAAATTGAAGCGCGCAAGGGTAGAGAGAGAGAGAGAGAGAGAGAGAGGAGGTTGTATGGAGGTTGAGGAAACAAAACGTCTTGGGCCTGTTGTGAGCGCGGACGAGCTGAGAGGGGGGGATGCCACGGGAGCCGCAAAAAGAAAAGAGCCGTAAAGCAGGCGAAATGATATGTGAAAGCGCAAAATGGATGTAATCGCGCTGCTAGCCACGCACAAAAACACGTGCGCGCACGCGCGCCTGCTGCGCCTCTTCGACACCAAGTTCAGGCTTTTCTCTCCACTTCTTTTTTTTTTTCCCCTCTCTTCTCGTACTTCGCCGAACAGCTCCGTATAAAAAAACAGAAGAGGGAAATAAAGAAACGAAGCGTGTGTGTGAGTGAGAGAGGTGAAATTTTTTGTTGTCGGCGGGCAAGTTAGCGGTTACGACAACGAGTCTCTTTCTCTCGCTGCTCTCCTTTTCTCTCTCTCCCGCTCATTTTCTGATGAGAATCGATTCGATCTCCGTACAGCAGCCGAAGCAGTAGCTCTGCACCAGTCGGACGCGCACGCGAGGTCAAGCATTAAGCGTTACTCGTATTCACCTCGAGAGAGAGAGAAGGAGGTCCGTCCTCGGCCAGTGCTGCCGCCTCCTCTGACGCAAGATAATTGACCGATTTGTGCGGTTTCCTTTATTAAATGCCGGGGCCGGTCGCCGTCGCGCAGCAGCAGCAGCAACGGACGACGGAGGAGCAAACAAAAGGCCCGGGCATTCCGCGGAATACCCATTAGCACGCACCCATGCGCCCCGTGAGAGCGCACGCAACAACCCGCGCTCTGCTGGCCCCGAGAGAAGCTATATACTCTCCGCATCAGGCGCGCACACACACGCGCGCGCTCTTGCCACACGCTATGCCACATCAAAGCCTTATTCTTCCTTGCTCCCCCCTCCATCCCCGGGCCCCGTTCAGCATGTATTTTTCGCATTAATAACGGTATACGCGCGAGGACGAGTCGGGCAAGAAGCGCGTCAAGGATGCGAGCATCGGCCGGCGTCATTTTTCCCGCTGGACGCCTATGCGTGTCGAGCAGCCGCCGCCTCCGCTTTAAGTGGCTCACCTGTAAGGCCCAGAGGAGACTGGTCATCTGCAAATTTCTAATTTGTCTTTTGAGAAAAACAAAGGATCACTTCCGAGAACAGAATACGGATCATTGGGCATCTGAAGGAAGCGTTAATGAACGAGGCTGTTTTGGTTGTCGGTTGCAGGTACTCTGCGGCCACCGGGACTGATCGGCGGGAGCAAGCCCAAGGTCGCGACCCCAGCGGTCGTCTCGAAGATCGAGCAGTACAAGCGGGAGAACCCGACGATCTTCGCCTGGGAGATACGCGAGCGACTCATCTCCGAAGGTAAGCTATATATACTGAGAGGCGCAAGACGAGAAGCTTGCTGGGCCCTATGCCCAGCGACACGACTCCTTGGCTTTCTTACGTGACCGTCATTAGCTGCTCGTTTCTTTTTTCGCATTCGGGATAAACGCTTCGCTCTCCGCCGGCTTACAAACCTTAATTATCCGTTTGGAGTCTCTGTTATTTGGAAATTGTTTGCCCAGCGCGAGCCATTTTGCGCGATGAACGAGACCGGGCTGTACGAGAGGGGCCTTCCTTTCGTGCCCGGCTGGACATTGTTATTAAGCGCTCACATTCAATCCCGGCCACGACAAACGCGAGGATTCCGTTTTGGTAGAGCAAATTTCGTTTTTGTATACACTCGGCCAGCCGATGATTGCTACCTCTTGCGCCAGCGATTATATAATATGCGAATTTTGAAAATGTTTGAGCTTTATTTTTTTGTTTCCCTTCGACTCGTCATTTTCAAACGCACGCTATTCCCTGACGCTGTGGTTCAATCTTCCGAGGGTATTTGGCGCGACTGGCTTACAATAGCATAACAAAGGACAAGTTGACGATAGCCGTCAACAGTTGCCAATACGATCGAAGCGCGTCTAAACGAATTTCTAATGAAGGTGTCTGCAGCAACGCCACGGCCCCGTCGGTCAGCAGCATCAACAGGATCCTGCGCAACAGGGCGGCGGAGCGCGCGGCCGCGGAGTTCGCCCGGGCCGCCGGCTACGGGCTCTACGCGGGCAGCGGTCACCCCTACTTCGCGGCCAACGCCCAGCAGCAGCAACAGCAGCAGTCGGGCGGACAGGCCGGCAGAGAGGCCTCCTCCCAGTCGGCGGCTGCTGCCGCGGCCGCGGCGGCTCATCAGGCCCAGCAGGCCGGATGGCCCGGCGGCCCTGGTCACGCGGCCCATCCCTGGCTCTTCCCCGGCGGCCTGCCGGCCGGAATTGCCGGTCCGGCTTCGGCTCTTCTGCTCCAGCCGTCCCTGCCATCGGCAGCGGCAGCCGCGGCTGCTGCTGCTGCCGCTGCGGCGGCCGCTGCTGCAGCTAGTCCCGAGCACGCCCTCCACGCAGTGGACGCTATCGCCCGGGGATACCTTCATCAAGGTAAGATAAAGCTTACGCTCGCGTATTCGGGTGCTTTTTAACGTCCCTGCTATGGTGTCTTCCTTGTTGATAGATGTTGACGGCGACGACGGCAGTTTGGACGGCTCGGAACAGCCCAAGTTCCGGCGTAATCGCACAACCTTCAGCCCCGAGCAGCTGGAGGAGCTCGAGAAGGAGTTCGAGAGGTCGCATTACCCCTGCGTCTCGACCCGAGAGAGGCTCGCCTCCAAGACGTCGCTTTCCGAGGCCAGGGTCCAGGTGAGATAGACTCATTATTTATTTTCACAATGCACATCCGCACTCTTGTTCCTTGACTCTGTACAACTTCCTTGGAGACGTGGGCTTTAACGGCGTACTTTTAATTAGCAGAGTGTAATAAATACATGTTAAAAATTTCGTAATAAATACAATTCATTTTGCTACGCTACGAGCGGCCAAAACAAGAAACACAAAGAAATGGAAAAGGAAGAACGCGAAGATGAGGCGCGAAGCCATCCGACGAATTTGAGGTGTCCGAAAGCCGGAATCTCTTAGAACCGCAAAAGATCCTTTTCCACGAGGATAAAATAAAAATTGACGCGGAGCGAAATAGAGAGAAGTAGTGAGAAAGTGGAATGGGTGACCCCAAGGGGGGAGGAGGGAAGAAAGAGAGAGAGAGAGAGCACATAGCTGAGGTAGAGGTGTCTCTCGGTCTCGGTAGCCCTTAACCAGCTATCGAGCGCGAAACGCCACACCAAACACGATGTCTCCCGAGAGCGACACACAATAGCTCAGTATACAGAGGCTCGCGCGCGCGCGCGCGTGACTAGGCCTAGGCTTTGGCTTTCGGCGTTACGCCTAATCATATATGTGTGTATACGCACACAGCCACACACGTATAGCTCTATATGAATATATAGAGATCGGGCATGCCTGCTTATCGCAGTGTGGCGTGCCCAGTGGCCCGTGGCCCGCTTTTGCCACGGCGCAACACCTTTTTCAGCCTCTGCCGCCGCTGCTCGCTGCTGCTGCTGCTCCTATGGGTTCGGATTTCGACTGCTGCTGCTGCTGCCTGGAACCCAGGGTAACCTTTCGCACGTTGCCTCCTACAGAGTCCGGGCAAGAACTTTCAAACGCGCGGCTCTCTTCGCACCTCCTCGTTCGTAGCTCTCGTGTTTCGCGAGTATCCGAGGAAGCGGAGTCGCGAGCCTTCTCCTCTACCCCTCCCCTCTCTTATTCTCTCTTTCACTCTTTCTCTCTTGCCTGCTCACTAGCTCTTCTCTTTCTCTTATTTTTTTTTCTCTCGTCTTTTTGTTGAATTTTTTTTTTTATTGTGTCTATGCCCGTGTCTTTCTCTGAAACCCACGAACGAAAGCCAACTGCAAGGGCTTCGCCTAGGTGTGAGAAATTTTAGGCGACTCTTTAGGACATTAAGGGCTTGGGCTCGCTGCCTGTCTTCGAATATTAAAGGGGTAGATATCGTTTCGTTATTTCTTTAAAACTACTCCGGGTATTCGGGATAGCCACAAAATTCCGGTATTTTTAAACGTCGTCTTCAAGGAATTCCCAGACTATTCCCAGCTGAATCGTTGCACACCGCTTTAGATTCACGTCAACCATTTCCAACGCCACAATTATAAAACTAGCAATAATAATAATGATGATAATAATAATGTATAATCCTCAAAAACCATGTGTGTATGCGCCTTCTAACGAGAGCTAACGTCGTGACTCTTAGGTTTGGTTTTCCAACAGACGGGCTAAGTGGCGTCGTCACCAGCGCATGAATCTGCTGAAGCGCTCGCCGCCGCCGCCGCCGCACCCAAGTGGCAATCCAAGCGGCGTGAGCTCGGTGGCGCCGCCGAGCCAGCCCAGCCCTGTCCAGCCACAACAGCCCACAGTCCCGACGACTCGGCTGGGCCTCGGCAGCGGGGAAAAGAGCGCCTTCCGGGCGGTCGAGCGGCCGCAAAAGCCGAGCGCCTTCCGGGCCATCAGTCAGCTGCTGGCGGACGAGGAGCCGAGCGGCCCGAGCAATCGCCCGGCCTCCGAGCCCGACGACGACGACGAGGAGATCCAGGTGCAGGACTCGCCAGGCGGCTGGCGCGATAGGTGGATCGAGCAGCAGCCCCTCGAGCTTACGAAGCACGACCGCTGATATACGAGGAGCCGACCTCGGATCTTATCCTTGGCTATCTTGCTTGAGCGCTCGCAAGCTCCTCTGGACGAACGGATACCGCGGCGGCGGGCGTGATCGTGGCGCGCCCTCTTTGCTTAATCGCCGATCGAGAGCTTAGCGACACAAACGGTTGTGTTTTGTATTATATTTATCGAAGGTTCGAACGCCTCGTCAGCTTGGACCTTTCGTTTTCCACCTGTATACACAGACACACACAGACACACACACACGTACAGGTACACGCACGCACGATCCCCTGCAACGCGCGTAGAGCGGAATCCTCCTCGAGCGTATCGGAGCTAAGCGCCGACTTGAGCTTTGGATTTTAAGTAAAAATTAGAACAAAATGTTTTCTACTGTACAGATTGTTTTTTTTTGTTTGTTTCTTTGTAAAAAAGAAAGGCAGAAATGAATTTTTGTAACATAACGTCTTTTTCTACTCTATCCTATTTTTTTTCTTCTTCTTTTTGTAATGTTCTTTAACTTATAAAGCTGATTTGCGTAATAGTGATATATGCTGATGAAGTTCCACAAACGGACTGAGAGACCGGGTAATAGTTAATTTTCGCGAGGTCGCTCTGACTCTGCGGAGCGACGTTTAAACAAAATTTAGCGAGGCGATTTTGATAAGCCTCGTTGGGAACAAACGAGGAAAAAGAGAAATGAATTCAATAGCTATAAAATTAAACGAGCACCGGTTGGCTGGGAGGGGGGACCGAAGCTAAAGTCGTTAATGGTGAATTGGCCCGCAAAGGAGCCGTATACCGTTGGCTAATTGTTCATTGAGTAAGTGTTCAGTGGGAAAAACCGGTTGTGCGAAAGCAATGCTCGAGGGGAGGCGCCTCCCCTAGTGCAAGTGTGTTAATTGTGCGAAGTTTAAAGTATATAAGACTGTCTTTCAATTCAATGTGACTTTAATCGAGCGAAGAAGAAATAGGGGTGGGAAGGGTATAAGGAGAAGGGGGTGGGGGAGATTGTAAAGGTAGCGATGAGAAAGAGATAGAGAGAGATGGTGGTTGCGGGTGTGTCTCGAGAGCATGTGCACCAAAGACGCACGTCGAATAATCGAGCGAACTAGTCCTAAATAGAGAAAACGAAGAAGAGTATAATAATTAAGAATTAAGCGTGTATAGTAATTAGCGAGATAAGGCAATAATAAAAGAGATTCGCACTAAATCGTGTTATATATACGCGTTCTCGTCGTCGTCGTCGTCGTCGTCGTTATAAGGGTCTCTCGCTCAAGTGCAATTCGTCGTCCGGCAAATTGTACGAGCGCCGGGTTCTTCTCACAACTGTTACACATACACACAATATACATGGAAATGTACGCGCAAACATACACGACACCACATTCGATGACACACACAGACAGACACACAGACAAAAAGGCAAGCGCGCATATCCTGTCTCTCGTTGTAATAAGTGTAATTGTAATATTTCTTGTAAAAGACTTTAATTATTTAAATGAAGCGCGTTCGTTTGTACAGATGCTCATGGTCTTTATTTTTTTGCAGCTCAACGCCCTGTGTGACACCCCCTGCCCTCCCCCCTCATTTCCTCTCAACGTCACCACTCCATACGAAAAGAAAAAAGAAAAGGAAAGAAAAGGAAGAGAACAAAACAAAAACGAAGGGGACCGTATAGCGTCGTCTCAGCGGGGCCCGACTCTGTTTTAGTCGAAAAACCGAAAAAATATCAGGGTGGAAGGCATATATATATACGCGCGGAGGAGGCTAAAGGAGGTAAAGCAAAATAAAAAAATAAGAAAAATGAAATAAAAAAAGAGAAGGAGCGCGGAGAACGAGAAAAGGAAGGCGAGAGCAAGAGCAGTGCGTTCGGTTTGGCGCGCGAGAAAGAGAGGTGAGCTCGAAAGAGCTATTTTCAGAATTAAGACAAGAACGACGTATCTGGAAGGGGTGGGAGAGAAAACGAGGCGCTCATGGATAAAGAGAAAGAGAGAGAGAGAGAGAGAGAGAGAGAGGAGGATCCCCCTGCCTCATGGGTCCGTAAGGTCCGCGCCGTCGTCGTCGTCTCGATTAACTTGAATCCGGGGAATATTCGGAAAGGAAGGATGGTCGTGTAACGTGTCTTTCTCTGCCTCTTTCTCACTTGCAGAGAGGAAGGGAGCGAGAGAGCATGCTCTCTTCTCTCTCCCTGGGAACTGGTTTTTCTCTTCTGCCGACGACGGCGTGTCGTGTCTGCTCTTTTTTTTCTCTCCCTCTCTCTCTCATTCACCCACCAGCATATACACCTCTCCGTGGCGCTCTCTTTCTCTCTCTCTCTCTCTCTGACTCTTTTCTCGCGTCTCCGATCGTCGCGCGAGAAAGATTAAGAGTCGCACTCTCAGCCTGCTCCCGCGTCCTCCTGCCGTGGTATGAGGTGGGTGGTTGAGGGGGTCTGAGGTGGAGTACAAATTTCGCACGCGTCCTGTCGCGCGCGTCCTCGTTCGGCTCGCGGTCGTTCGAATGCTTCGGTCGCTTCTTCGTCTCTCTCTCTCTCTCTCTCTCTCTCTCTCTCGGGGCTATAAAGCCGAGCATTACACTGCCGATAAAGTCGCTTGAACGAGCGCCGCGTCAATTTGCATTTTTCCTTCTCACCTATTTCTCCCGCTGCCTCTGCCCGCCTTATCTCTCTTTCTCGCGCGCCGCGGCTCCCTCTTGCCTTCCACTCGCTCCTGACATCTTCTTCTTCGTCCTCCACCATCCTCCTCCTCCTACTCGTTCGTCCCTCCTCATCTCTCGCTGCCGCTCCTGTAGCTTCGTTTACCAGCTTTGCTCTTCCTCTTTCTCTGTCTCTCTCGTGTTTCTCTCGCCGTCGGCCGGAGTTTCGCTCTGGTATCTCGAAGCGCGTCGATTTCGGGGCGGGAGCCCGAAATTTATGAGCCGCTCGTTCGCGCGCAAATAGAAAGAGAGAGAGAGAGAGAGAGAGCCAGCAAAGAGACGAGTACACGCGGAGATAGAGAGAGAGAGAGAGTGAGAAGAGTTGCCCCGGAGGAGAGTGGCTTGGAGAGAGTAGTCGGTGGACGGGCATCGGTTGCAGTATCCGCGTAGCGGCGGCGGCAGCTCTAGTCCGCCAGCGGAGAGAGAGAGCCCATAGTAAAAGACGAAGGAGAGCGAGAGAACGTAACAATTACTATCGGCGAGCGATCGGCGCGTACAAGATTAACGATCTTACTCGCTTCAACTCGGGGGCGCTCCTAGTGAGAGACAGACTAGAGAGAGAGGAAGGAGAGCAAGCCCTGGTATACGTTGAGAAGCTGGAGGAGGAGGTGAGCGCGCGCGCGCAAGAGAGACGAGGGGCACATTAAAGTCACCTCCTCCTTTTCCCAGTGAGATATTGCCCGCAGTCACGTCGCGGAGCAGGGATGCTGCTGCAGCGGCAGCTCTGAGGAGGAGGAGGAGGAGGAGGGAGCCACCACGGCGTGGGACGCTGTCGCTGCTCCTGATGCTACTCTCTTTCCCTCCTTCTCTCGGTATATAAGCGCGAGCGTAAAAGCCGGAGGAGGATCCTGCCCGAGACCGATCGGCAGCGCTCCTCGATGCCAGGCGCTCTGCTAATTCGCGCGCTCGCGCACTGCTCTCTCTCTCTCTTTCCACGCCTCGGGCTCAATTAAGCGGAAAGCCCTCGCGACCACTTGTTATTTCGGAGAGTCCAAGGCATTAACACTCGCGCGCTCTTCCTCTCACTCAGTCACACGCACGTGTGCAATGCTCCCCTCGAGAGAGAGAGGTACTCTGTCGGTCGCGTTGTACAGGCCGCGGAGAAGGAGCGCGTGGGGCTTTTGTGTCCGCGGATCCGTCCCTCTTTCTCTCTCGCGTGCAGAGAGCAACGCGGCAAGACTCCTATATGCGAGAGAGAGGCCTGAGCTGCCGGTATGGCCAGCCAGCCGAGAAACCGAGGAAACGAGCGCCGACAGGAGGAGGAGGAGGAGGGAACGAGAGCACGGCAGCAGCCGGTCGCGCGCCCGCGCTAGGATGCTGTCGACGTGATGTACAGCGACAGCCTCGATAGCGTTACAACAGCTACTAACCCTTCTCTCTCTCTCCCTCTTTCTCCTACCTACCTACTATATTCTCTCGTATTATCTCGCTCTTTCTCTCCCTCCTTGCTCTCTCTCTTCGTACATAGCCTGTCCCGAGACTCTCCGCCAGCTCCTCGTTTCCACTTCTCGATCTCTTTTTCTCCTTGTGTCCGCGCGCAACGCTCATCTCTCCCCCTCCCTCGGTTTTTTCTTCTCTTTAACCCTTTTTCTCTCCGCTCGAAATTAGACGATTTCTCCGGGGTCCGAGGCGCGGCCCGAACAGATAAAGCCCGCGGGATGCGCTTATCGCCGCGCCCCGCTCGGCCATTAGCATGTTTATTGGCCGAGCCGGCAGTCAAAGGCCACGCCACGTATACCCTATACACGCGAGAAACAGAGAGGGCCCACGAGCAAAGGACGAGCAGAAGAAGCAACGGAGAGCAGTACACGCGGGAGAAGGAGGAACGAGCCTCGAACCAATTTATTTCCACTCAATTATATCGCGCGCGTACTCCCCCCCATACCTCCTCTCGACTCTCCGGCTACTTGTACGCGATGAATGCCGCTGCCCTCACAATGGCCCAGTCGCCAGGAGGAGGCTTTAACCCTCTTTCCCCCTTCTCCGCCTGCACGTACAACTACAGCGTCTCTCTCTTTCGCGGTGTAACGTGTTCTCCAGGCCCTAAGGTCTACCCGTAGTTTCGCCACGATCCTATCGAGCCGTCAGACCGATAGTACTCCTCTCGGGCCCGCAAGGCTTTTCTCAATGGGATCGGATATATTAATGAGCGCGAGCCTCGTTTGCTCCTTGCCTTCCCCGCACGTTTCCCAGCTTGTTGTTGCTGCTGCTGGCTCTTAACGCTTTTTCCCCTCGTTGGGCTTATCTCGGATAAGAGGGAATCGCGAGACCGTAGTTTTTCGGAGGATTCGCCGGCTGCTGCTTCCTCTCGTGCTCTGTATAGGGAAGATCGTGGAATCCGATGGATACGATTTAATTGGGATGGGAGGATGTCCCTTACCGATTCGACGTTTCCGGTTTGTTTCCGAGACTCTATTCTTACTACAGCTCCCAGCCGTGGATTTTTCTCCTCGTCTATATAATGTGGAAATCGATCGGTATGGGTTCGGTTATGTATATGTCATTCCGGTGTTTACCTAATCGGCGAAAACGGCGAAAATATTCAAAGGCAGTTGGACGACATTCCTCTACAACTGCCACTTTACACCGGCCGCAAATGATTTTCTCGCAAGAGAGAAAAGCACTTTTTCCCTATTTCTTTCTCCCTTCCTTTCCCGTCAGAAGTGTACGTTCTTAGAAAACAAACGACGATCGGTACTTACCCTCTCTCCCTCTCTTCCCTTTCACGTTGGAATTTATTATAAATAATCAGCAGTCCGCGATCTATACCAGCGTTTTCTTTTTCTTCCTCCCCTCTCGCCTTTTTTTTCCGCTCAACCTCAAGTCGACCTTAATTAATCGATCTTACTTAAGTCCCTTTAACATCAAACAAATCAACGGCATGCATTATTCATCGGGCTGGCTTTCGCCGCGCTGTAGTGACCGCGCGCTCTCTGTGGGCACCTGCTCTCCCGGCTCACAACCGCCGCCTCCTCCTCTACTCGAATATTCACAAAATCGTGATTTCTCGCGTGCAATCCTTTGGCCCCTCTCTCTCCCTTTCTTTACTTTTTATCTTGCCTCCTTCCTGCCGCGTATACACATATACTTTTAACGCGGCACACGTGCAATTACGCGTATTACGTAATTACACATAATCTCCTTTCTCAGCTGCGCACTTTCACTGTGTCGCGCGCGTATGGTATATTGGCCTTTTTGAAATCCATACACTCGCGCACACTTATCTCGCTTGGTCTACATTGCTATCGCTCGGGGAAATCGCGGATCGGCTTATATGCGTGTGTGCTTATATACCAAGACTTCTGCTCGGATTGAATAAATCACGACGGCGTGATTGAATACTTATACCTATATACGTATTTACACGCACGGAATTATTTTAATCGAAAAACTCCCAACTGCTCGCCCTTGTGTACGATTCTATACGCGCTAGCTATAAGGTGATTCTTTAAAAAAAAAAGTTTCTAAAATTTCCTGACATCCAAACTCGTTGAGGTTGGACCCGATGAGGTTGTAAGGAACAAGAGGCCAAACTTTGATGTTTCATCGCCTGTACTTCAAAGCTCGAGCACTTAGGGAAGGAGGTGACAGTTTGGCTGGTTAAGGGCTTAGTCAAGCGGCAGAGCGGCCGAGAGAGAAAAAAAAAGAAGACGAAGGCAGCAGCTCTGTCTTTGGAGTCCTTTGTTCTAAACATCGGTAGAAGGAGTCCGTCGGGCTGCATGTACGAGGGCTCGTGTGTACGGCCGAGGGGGGAGGAGGAGCGCATCTCGTTGGGTGTGTCTATACTCGCATGCTTATCGGCTTCGATGTTCGCGTGGAAACGGAGTAGCTCGAGAGAGTGACGTGGAGAGAGAGGCTCTCAGCTTCAGTAGCTCTCACTCTCTCTCTCTCTTTCTTGGACGTTGAAGTTGCAGCGGTGCAGTGTCGCACACCGAAACGGCCTCCTCCTCCTCCTCTACAGGCCCTGGTTGTCCTTCTTTTTCTCTCTCCTCCGGCTCTTGCTGGCCTCGCGCGATTGAAGTTCGATCGCGTGTCCATATAGATGGAAACCCGAAACGCGCAGCGGCAACGCGCGCGCGAAGGCCGGCCGGACGCGGTAGATCCCGCTTCGATAACTTCATGCGCGCCGCGCTTCGGACGTATACTCTCCCCTCTCGCTCTTTCTGCCTCGCTCTGCGTTTATGTGTAGGTGCGTTATAGCGCGAGACTCGTCTCTCTCTCTCTCCCCCCCGCGCAAGGATCTACGGGGATAGCCAGGTGTACGATTACCAGACTCGAGCGACACGTGTGCCCGGGGATTGACGACCACTCTCTCTCTTTTTGTGCAGCAGCCACGTCGCCCGTGATTTTCAACGTGTAAGTAGGATCTCGCTTGACAAGCTTTAATGGAAAAGCCCGAAGTTTTCGAGATTAAGAGCGTCGAGAGCTAATCAGCAACGACCGCGGAGATTCGTAATTAGCGACGTACGCTGCGGCTTTGGAGAGAGACGCGGTGATTACGAGCCTGCTCTCCGCATTAGATTACTGCCTTAGTCTCCACAATATGGCTGAGTGTATATACCTGATATAGAGAGATCAAGCCAGACCCCCGCGACTACGCCGAACACTTATCGATTACCCATCATTATGTGCTTATATCGCTTTGCTTCTATAGCTATATATAGCTCTTGTAACAGAGCTATATAAATTATCGTATGTACTGTCTCTTAACTATGCAGCTTTCAAGTACTTCACACAAGAATTAAGTTTTTTTTTTCATTTGACCTAAGCTAAAATACCTCTATCTCTTTTTGCTCCTCTTTTTCCCTCTGAAAATCCGAATAACCGAAAACATGTTAATTCGAAGAGGAAGCTCGCAGGAGTAAGATCGGCAGGCCGAATGGGTATAATATTTCACGCGAAAGCCCAAACTGTTCTTAGCCGATAAAATCGAAAACAACGTGACACTGCGCAAGTCACGCGCGACCATCCTTTTTGCGCGCCGCCGCAGCTCTACCCATACTTTACATACAACCAAAAGGGGTTACCCAAAGCCAGTAGGAAGAGCATAAAGCCAGTGCGTCGACTCTGTATGTGTGTATGTACACACAGCTCGAGCTTAAAAATAAAAGGGAGGCGTACATCTGCGTGGATAGGTATATATATCTCGGGACACATCGGGCGCACGTTATTCCAATCACGCCGGGGCTCGATGAAAATGCCCGACGATCCGTCATCCGAGCGAGAGAGATAGCCGAGAGGTCGTCGTTTGCTGATCGCAGTCATAAGTCGCCGCGACTAACGCCCCGCCAAGAGAGAGAGAGAGAGAGAGAGAGAGAGTCGAGGAGCAATTGAGCTCCTCCGTGCCGCGAATACCTATACGGAACGAGGCGAGTAGCTCGAGGCACAAGCACACTCTCTCGAGTAAGCTCGATCGATTTTCGAGCCGAGCAGGCGAGCTTCTCTCCCTCTTTCTCATAGCCGCGCTCAAACACTCATCGACTGCGGGCCTCTCTCGGAGTAGAGGCTTGTCCCTCGGCAGCGGGGCTAAACGAGAGAGAGAGAGAGAGAGAGGTCCGCGCGCGAATTCCGATTTCCAATTATCCCTCATCTTCCCATCAAAGCCTGAGCGACGTCTGAAAAACGCGTCCCGGGCGCTCCTCTCGCGCGGATAGCGTGACTGGGCCCCCTCCGGTATACTCTTTCTCGCGTTAGAGCCTACCCGGCCGGCGTGTACTCCGCGGATAATAAGCGCGCATGCAATAAAGAGCAAGAGTAAGAGGGAATATATAAGAGAGCCGGAGAAGAGTGGGGGGAGGGCAGGAGATGTGTAATTGCGCGAGCGCTGGGCAAATAGGCTACTTGGCGCTTGGCAGGTGGTCCCCGGGTTACGGATACACCTCGTCCTCTGCGTCCTCCTCATCATCGTCGGACGCACTGAGCTTCGCCCGGAGCCCCAGCAGAGAGAGCGCGCGAGGGCTTAATGTTCGCTACCGAGCGAGCAGGTCCAACGAGAGAGAGAGAGAGAGGCCCCCATACGGAGTGTTGCTCTCATGAGGCGTACGGTCGGGTACGCAAGTCACGGGGGCCCCATTACCGCTGCGCGCCGCTTTATTATAGCCTCCCAGCGGGGGTGGTGTGCCTCGGCCTCTTTCTTTCGCCGCTCTCTACCCGGCTGCCTTCCAAAGCCGCTTTCTCGGCGTCTAATTCAGCCGCGAGATATACATCGACGCGTCGGGCTTCTGAAGCAGCAGCAGCAGCCGCGGTTGTGTATAAGCGGCAGAGCTGAGAGAGTGAGAGCGATGAAACGGAGCAAAGGAGTAGTAGCAGGAGAGAAAGGTGATCGAGCGCGAAGAAAATGAGAATGGCCAGTGTATGGGAGCGTAAATTTACACGCATTAGAAGCACAGCCAAGAGACTCGGCCGAGGAGGGAGGGGGCGTTGGACGATAAAGGATACCGAGTATATAGCGGGCGTATAAAGGAGAGCGCAAGCAGAGTTGGCGGCTGAGCTAAAGGACGGAGGCATTGTTCGGCGCTCGGAGGTAGCAGACGCGCGGCAGAGAGAGAGTAGACGTTAGCCAGAGGCGAGGCCGGGCCCCCTGCCGCGCCGGTTATTTGCCGCGCTCGCGATCCTCCTTCGTGATTTTCACCTCTAATTTGTAGCGACAGGGACGGAGCACACGCGAGCCTGCGCGTCCCTTACTCTCTCTCTCGCGTAAGCCTGGCCTCCTTTTGTTTTTCTTTTTTGCTTTTGCATTCCAAGGTGCTCTTCCGAATCGGCTACCGATTTCTGCATCGCGAGCATCAGCAGCAGCGGAGCGTTGACGGGCCGAAATCGTTTGCGCCCTCATTTTTCCCTGCTCCTTCTTCTTCTTCTTCTTCTTCGCATCTCCTTTTTCTCGCATCGCCAATCAATTACTAGATCGGCAATTCATCTCTAGCTCGTTTGTCCCTCTCCTCCCACCTTCCCCCCCTTCTCACTCCACGTCTTGACCGTAGTGGAGCTCGAGTGTCGAGTATTGCTGAGTGCGCATTCGTCGGTTTCATGGGAATTGAATGATCTGGAACGAGCCGATCCTAATCTTTTTATAAATTGCTTTTTTTTATACACTATACCATTGTAATTGGTTAACACCAGAGCTTATACATATCGCAGGGATACGCCGGTATTATAGCCTTTTGTCAAGTTTTAGTAATTATAATTATTTGTTAAATAGCTAATATTCGTGATAGACATTTTCTAATGTACATTGTATTTGTGCTCTGTCTGTCAAATCCACCGAATAGAAAAAAAAAACAAGATCGTATAATGGTAATTTAATACGCATAGAAAGATGATTTACAATTTTCGAAAAGAGAATTTTCAATTCGACCAAATGAAATAAAGGGCGTTGAAATAAGAAAGTTAATTCGAAAAGATCAGCTATCGGTAGGGCGGGTTTAGTGGTAGAAGAGACCAAAAGCAAGCGAGAGAGAGAGAGAAGGTAAGACGAGAGCGGTGTGGAGAAGTAGGGGGTGCGGGTTTTAAAAAGGTCGCGCGACGCCGTAAATTTCCTGGCAGACCTATATTTCACGCTCGGCGTGTGCTGTCTATCGAGATTTCGCAATTAGGATCACACCTACTCCACATAACGCATCGTCTTCCCTGTTGCTGCTGTTCTCTCTCCAATTCCTCCTCCCTCCAGTCCTCCTCCTCCCTAATTCTCGTTCTCGTCCACTTAAGCGCGAGGCGAGCGGCGCTCAATCAATTGGCTCTCGGGCCGGGTCGGCCTTATCTCTTCTCCCCCTCCTCCCAAGTGCGCACGTGTGTACGGCCGAGTGCGTGCGTGGCGCGCGAAAAGGTACAATGCCGTTAATTTTTCAGAGGGCGCGCGCTTGGAGAAACTGGGTGCTCGATATAATGGCCGAGGCCGAGATTAAGCGACCACGACTGAGAATGAGAGAAGGAGCAAAGAGTGGATTGAGCGAGATAGGCGGGAAAGAAGCGGGACCCGAGAGGAGCGCGCCCGCGAGCGTGTTCCTCCTCCCGGGCTACTGCAAAACGAGAAAAACGGAGGGCCGAGCCGGCATCAACATCTCCCTCTCTTGCTCTCGTTCGCGGGGCCAGCTTTCCTTCTCGTCACCCACAGGTAGCTCACTCTCGCCGCGAGGATCATGCTCTTGCGCACGCATAGGCTCCCCCTCGGCCCAGCCAGGGGTCCTATGAGGTCCGCGTTATCAGATCGGCGGCGATCGGCTCGTTATACGCGGGCCCGGCGGCGCTCGCTGCTGCCGGTAATTAGCGCGGCCGGCAGCTCCGGTCGATCATGCACGCCCACGCGCGACCCTCCCAGTCCGGCTGTTTGACGAGGACTAGTATAGCAATAGCTGCAGTGCTCGCCGGACGAGCGACACGGGCCGTAGCGGCGGCGGTGGCACACCGGCAACTCGGAAATCTAATATTCAAATAGAATTGGAGGGGCGGCTCGGATTTCCGAGGCGGGTCGCTCGCGCGCGCACACCAGCCGGTTCGACGACCGCGAGCCGCCTCGTACACACCTAGACGCCCTGCAGCACTCCTCCTCCTCTGTGTATACGTATATGCGTGCAGCAGCAGCAGCAGCAGCTCTCCTCTGCTTGACGTTGCTGCTACTGCCGGCGGCGGCAACGCATACACACAGGCCTCATCGAGTTTCCCTCGAGCGCGCGGAACAGAGGCCGACAGTGCGGGGGCCCCGATCGGACCCCGCAACTCCCTCTCCAAGCGGCGCTTTTGACGTGGCCACTCTCTCTATCTTTCTCTCTCAAACTCGCAACTACTTTGCGTCTACCGGGCTTGCTCGACTCTCTCTCTCTCCTCCCTTCCTTCGCCGCACGTAATACGCACGCTCGACCAAATTCGCATTATACTCGCGCCCCGCGCAGCCTTTGTCCCGAATCTCCTCTGCTTCCCTAAGCGGCTACCAACGTATAGCCGATCGAACGCGGCGGGATCGCGGAACGATGTCACACCCTTTACGCGGAGCCTGCAAAGACGTGTGCTCGGGCTCTCTCTCTAACCCCTCGCTCCCTTTTACCCTCCCTCTTTCGCTCTCTCTCTGCGTGTACGTGCATGGAAGCCCTTTTGCTCGAGTTAACAGGCCCCCGAGCACACGAACGCACCCACGCACACTACAACAAGCGGGAGGCCAAAAAAGCCACACCGGCGTACACATGCTTGAGCCGTAAAGGCTCTCTCTCTCGTCACTTTTGCACCGGCGCGCCTGAAATTTCGTGTCTACCGTATATCGAGAGCCCGTGCCTTTTATTTCTTTTTTCAAATTTTTCTCTCTTTTTTTTCGCTCAAAGTTGCCTAGAAAAGAGCCGACGTAACACGCCGACTACGACGACGATGACGACGATCGGTCAAAATCGCTCGACTGTAAATACACGGCTTTGCCGAGCCCTGCGAGTTATTTATGCAAGAGAGCCGAGTCCCCCCCCCCTGCTCTCGGGCAGGCTACTATATGCAGAAATATCCTACGGCTCGAAAAGATGCGCGACGACGCAATCTTTCCCGCGCGCTCCCTGTGAAACTGTTAAACCAGAGGAAGAGAGAGAGAGATTCCGTGAGCATCGAGCGATATTCGGGGAATGACGCCTCTCGTCCTTTCGTCTCCTCTTCCAACCCCGTCTCTATTCTCCTTCGTGCGTTCTCTTCCTCGTTCGTTTTACCGAAAGCCGATTTTTGTAGATTCGCGACTATTACTTAGCTGCTCATTAAAATCCAGAGGAGGATCTCTATAATCATTCGGAGCATTATATATTCGTTCGTAGGCGTAATTACGAAAGGTCAGTCGAGAATAGTTTTTTCGTAGCCCCTCGTTGCGTCCCTATGACCTTTTTTTCCCATTGCGCGATTATAGCCGAGGCTTCCGAGGATGAGCTATTAGCCATGCATGGTCGCGATCGTTTCGCGATGCGGATTCACGCGATTGACGCGCGTCTCTTTATGTATATGTATATACCGGCTGAGACTTGAGCCTATATATATAAAATAACTTTTTCCCATCGATCGTGAGCACAGGGGGGGAAGCCTCGCGCACACGAGAAGGGCGAGCATCGGAGGATAGGGGGCGAGAGGGGAAAGAGGAAGGGTAGGCGAACGAGGTGTATATACAGAGTGAGAATGAGCTAGGGCGAGCAGGAGCAGCATCCAAGACGAGGAGTAGTCGGGAGGCGAAGGACGAAGATAATGATGACGATAATGACGATGACGATAATTACGCGAAAGAGGGAGGTCTGCGGAGGGAGTTGTCCGAGCGAGAGAGATGCGCGCATCTTCCGAGCTGGGCTAGAGCTCTCTCTGGTCTCTTGCGTGTCTGCAGCCTGCGCATGTATATAAGCGCGCGAATGTAATTTCTCGCACGCGATCGGCAAGGGCTACCGGAATCGAGCGGGCGCGCGCGCGCGCGCACCCGCGTGCATTATGCGCCTTCACCGACGACGAAGACGATCTTTTGCCCCTCTCACTCTCTCGCCGTTTATTCGCGCGCGAGCGCACAGGCTCGCTGGCTCTTGTAAATTTACCGGCAATTTCATACTGCGCTTGCGAAAAACTGCCTCACCCCCCCCCCCCCCCCCCCCGGGCGGCCCCCTTTTCCGGCCCGCCCGCCTGCCCGGCCCCCCCCCCCCCGGGGGGGCGGAATTAAACCGAGCCAAAGCGAACCGAGAGAAAAAAAAGAGAGAACAATCAAGTGAATGGGCTTTTCGACGTAACGCAAGAGAGAGGGAGTTCGCGTTTTTCGTCTCTGTACGCTCTTCGAGCCTCCCCTTGCCAAACCTAACCCCCCTACGACTCTCCACCCCATACTCCAATGGTCCACTCACCTCGGTGCGTCTTTGTTACGACAGACGTGCAGGTGCAAAGCTCCATTCCGCTTTCTCTTTATCCAAGCCTTTCCGGCAGCAAGGACGGGCGCCTATACGTCAGCCGAAGCGCATCTGCTGCGGCTTGTCCTCTTCTCCTGCTCCCGCGCGACTCACCTGCATCTACCTTGTCTTACCCAGTGTGGTTGAGCAGGTAACGTTCTTACCCACCGGCGGTTGCGGACTCTCCCACACGGTAAAACGGAGTATTACGCGCAGTGAACAACCGAAATCATTGGGGGGCGCCACACTCCCGGCAAGCGAGACTCCGACTCCGATTTCGAATAATCGATACGTTGATGCTGGCTGCACACGCCGACGACCAAAATTCGTCTCGTACGCCGTGCCACACTGGATACGCTCTTCATCTCTCTCTTTCGCTTTCTCTCCCCCTGGCGTGTTCGTTTCATCTAGCGCTGGTCAATGGAGCGGCTACGGATGATTTATGTCGCTCCGAGCCGGACTATTGATTGATTTTCTCGTTTTATTTTTTTATTCTTCCCGCTGTACACGGGAGGCCAGAGGCAATTGGTTTTATTGGCGCGTAATGAATAATCACGCGCGATAAACTATCAGTGCACATAGCTTCTATGCATATCTACGCGCGTACAACGCGATCCGAGAGAGAGAGAAATATGACGTTGGTATATGCCGAGGATAAATACCTGCAGCTCTCTTGCTCTCTACGTGACGCAGATCGCTGCTTAATCGCGTGTATTAGCGCGATCGAAAAATCCCCGGGAATCGGTGGAGAACCTGTTTATAGAAATAAACGCGGACGTCACTCCTCCTGGCGTATACGATTAAGGCAGTGGTCGCGGGGGGCAAGGAGGGAAGGAGGTGAGAGGGAGATCCGTCCGTAGGCAAAAAATAGCATAGCGAGCACCGCGTATGGCAAGAGAGCTGGAAGCCCGGAAATTTTTGAAATCTCCCCAATTACGCCAGTGCGTCCATCATGAGGAAACGTTGCGCATCTATGAGAAAGAACGGATTTTTAGCTTGCGTGCGTCCGACGCAAGGAACAACAGTGCCTCCGGGGTATAAGCATCAGCAGTAGCAGCAGCGTGTCAGTGCTATATAGCCAGAGAGCAGCGCAGATACATAGAATATAATCCGCAAGCAGGGGTCGCCGTGAGGTTATCGGCGCTCGGAATAACTGTCCCCGAGCGGAGCTATAGCTGTTGGCGAAGAGAAGAGCGAGAGATGAAAGAGAGGCCCCTTAGGTAGTGGCCAGTGTGTAGACGCCGAGCGGGCGAGAGCTGTCGCGCCTCGTGTGTGCTCTCTCACTCTGGCTCATCGTCGATCGCGATGCCCAGGCCTGGCGTCGTCTTAGCGATTCTCCGCCGGCTCATCCTGCTCCTCGGGCTCGCCCTCCTCTCGGTCCAGCTGGTGAACAGGAGCGCCGCTCTGAGGCCGAGCAACGACAGGCAGCTGGAGGCGCCTTGGCACTCGAGGCGCTTGAACGGCTCGTCGCTGTCGGTCGAGGTGAAAGTCGAGGGGAGCATCATCACGGCGCCCCGGCGCACGAGGGTCGGGGGCTGCAAGCGCGGCCAGAAGCTCGATCGCCGTGGCATGTGTCGCACGCCGTTCTAAGCCCTCCCCTGCGCTTTTCCATTGTCCCAGTAATATCGCTGCCGCGAGAAGGAGAGGGACGCTTCACGGAATACCCGCGCCGATTGTCCGGCAATCATTCAATTACACGCCAACCGGCCAGCTGGCAATTGACGCTCTTTCTCGCGCCTGTGCCAGAGAGAGAGAAGATACCAGGAGCGCGCCTGTGTAGAAGCGCGCGTCTTGCCGGACGGCCAGATAACGCCTACGCTCTCTCTCTTATTTTTCTTCGAACGCCCGCGTCGTAGAGGATCGCGAGTGCGTGGGAGAGAGGGCGTCAGTCATGCGGCCGTTGCTACTGCTGCTGGTTCTGCTGCTCGGACTCGCCCTCGCGGCGAAGCTCGAGAACCGAGCGGCCGAGACGCCCGAGCTCGTGGACAACAACAGCAAGCCGGCCAAGCGATTCTTGCCGTTCGTCCAGAAGAAGAGGGACGTGCAGGAGGGATCGATCATCAACGTGCCCACCCATTGCCCCCCGAAGATGCTCAAGGTCGGCAATCGATGCAGGACGGTCTATTAACGAAGCCCGCTGCCTCTTCTTCGGATGTCCGGCTACTCCAGGGTGAGTAACGTAGTCCTATAGACGTACACTTATTTCATTCACTTGGCCTATGATCCATCTCGTTCGTTTATAACTCTGTAGAGTCATGCGCGATCATGACTTTGACACTCTATCTCTCGCGCTCACTCTCTGTCTCTTTCTCTGTTATTATGACGCAAAACAAGATTGCGGATGTATACTGTCCAGGCTCTCCGTCATACGTATATCTAACTTTACCGACCGATGCGTAGTTTGTAAACATACTTGCCCGAGAATTTTCTTGCGCTTCAATTTTTTTGTTTCGGCTGCCTTCTTTTTCGTCGTACCATCGTTAGCTCTTATCACTCTTGGGTTTTTCATCTTCCGTTATCGCGATGCTCTCGCGCGCGACTTGGACACTAAAAGGTTACACTGTTGAAATTTCGTAACGTTTTAAACGCGCCTCTCGTAATTGCACTCGCCGGATGAATTTTTACAATTGGCATTAGTCATACGAGAAGCATCTCGCGTATTGGAATGTCGATCACTCGAGAAGAGAGAGATTATACCTGTTTGGCATGAAAAAAAGAAATAAAAATAAAAAAAACGAGTATAATCCAATTGGTATTTAATGAAAAGTTAAACGGATGAAATATTTCGTATATCGGTATAGAAATAAAAACTTTGTCCATACACTCGCAAAGGAAAATTCCAATAAACTGACTGCGCGCCAGTTTATAGAACTGTAAATAATCGAGTTTCCAATTCCTCGTTTTTTTTCAAGTTCTAATCCGATAATGAAACGGTATATATCATCGAGAAGGAAGAAAAAACAAACTAAAACCATAGATAATAATACGTTTGCGCATTCAACTTCCAACGTATCAATGTCTCGCGGTGTGTCGTGTATATTTGTCGTCTAATTATGTCGCGTTTTATATTAAACAAAACAAGGCAGGGCCTAGTTTTATTACAATAAAAGCGCGAGAGAGCGCGACGCGGGCTGGGGTGGGGGGGGGAGCGCAAAGTTTGTTCCGGTTAGCTTTAATGAAAGTTGAGCAAAATGCGGTTAGAGTCCGCGAAATAGCCGCGGCGAAAACTCTGTTTACGTACATGCGAATATTAGACGAGTAGTAACGGACGAAACTATTCAGACGACCGACCGACCGAGCGCGCGAGAGTGCAAACACACCGGCAGCGCTACGTATATAGAAATTCCCTCGTTAAATCCGACCTGCCTTATTCCTTCGAAATCTTTTTAAGCAAACAAGCCTCCCCTTCCCTTTCACTTCTCCGCCAACCTTAACCCCCGCGTGTTATTTTAATCCATTTGCATAATTTATCATCGATCATCTCTCGGGCCCGCGTCTATTACCATAAATGCACCATCACTTTTTCTAAAAGCTTCTCTCGACTTATCGAATCTCGCCGACTCACGCGTTTCCAGCGAATTAATCTAAAATATGCACCCCTCTTGGTCCAATTATCCAGCCCGGATTAATTCCATCCCTTCGGAATTAGACGCCAAGGACTTGATTGAAACAAAAAAAAAAAAAAAAATATATAAGTGTAAATGTTCTCGAGCCCACATCCCTTTTCTCTCTAGGCCAGAGCAGCGTATCAAATATCCCGGCTGAGCGCAGTCTGCCGAAAAGCAGATCCAATCGAACGGGGTTAGCCTTTTATCCCCCGTACGGCTAATTTTTTCATTAAAAGCTCAGCCCCCCCGAGCGCAGTGCTTGCACGCACGAGAAAGATATAGCAGGAGGGGGGGAGGGCGGTACATTAACCGTCTGGGATTCCCGAAATTAGTCGCATAAATTTTTCCGGCATCGCAATTCTCGCAATAACCGAGCGGCTTTAACCCGATCTCGCTGCCTTTTCAAAGCAGGAAAAGCGTTTATTATTGAAATTAGAGAAGCTGATCGGTCCTGATCGCTCGGGAGTATGGAGGGCGGCATAACTGGAATTATTTATCGTTTCGCGGCAAGCGTGTTACGATCGGCCGGCAATATAGAGGCTGCACGTCGCTCTCGGTCGCGCTATTAATGCGGGCTGAATCCGGGCGCTGTTAGGACTGACGAGTCGGCGGCGCGCATAGGCTTCTCTCTCTCTCTCCCCGATATACGGCATTATCGCTCGCGGCCTGCCGCGGCGCTGCCTGATTTATGTCGGAGATAGCGCCCTCGGATAGACGTCTCCATCGCCCCCCTCTTCCGCCTCTCCATTTCGGCCGCATCGCTCATACATCCCCGTGTGCTCGCCCTCGTGCCAAAGTCAGCCTCCTCTGCTATATACCTATACACGTACGTATATACGTGCTGGCATCACTTGCCGAGCTTTCTCTCTCTCTCTCCTCATGGGGCCGGCCTTTCGAGATTCAGCAATTTTTGTGAAAATCTGGCGCGGGATCACGGGGTGAAAAGACGCGCGATCAACGAGCGGCTGCGCGCGCGCGCTAAAGTACCCGTGACGAAGAAGAGGAGTATAGAGGGGGAGGGTGGCTCCGGAAAAACGAAGGAGAGGACGGGGGATAAACTCGGGGGGCTCGGCCCGAGAGCTGAGTCAAAAAAGAGACCTTATGCGCGAAAGTGGGTGGGTGGAAACGTGCTTACACTCGCCCTCCCTCTCTCTTCCTCTTTCGCTCTTCTATATATCCGCGTGCCGGGGAATTTCACGCGATGATGCCGCCGCCGCCGCGCGCGGCTTTGCCACGAGCAAGAGAGGGAGAGAGAGAGCCATGCGCGCGTGCTGTGTGCCGCCGAGTGTATTGAGAGCGAGGAAAATTTATTCAGCGCCGCCCGGCTCGGATAAATAGTTTTCTATATATCACCGAAACGAGCGGGTCTGCGCGCGGGATGATGGCGGGCCGAAGGGGGAGCGTTTCCGCGCGAATATGGCCTCTTGAATTACGCAGAGGCTGGAAGGAGTGAGAGAGGAAATCTCGTTTTTCCGAACTCTCGAAATCTGAGAACGAACAATATAAAATAAGCCGCTCGGAAAGTAGAGCCGTATATAAATTTCGCGCGGCGCATGCCACACCGTACTGCCGCCACCGCCAGCCTCGTCTATTGTAATTTGATAGAAATCGCATTTGGATATTATCGGCGAGGGAATTTATGTAAACACTTTTTACGTGACGCCCCGTTACTGCCCCCCCATCCCTTTCCTTACCACACACCACCGATATACCACTTATTCTCGTAACTTATCTTCTTTTTTTTCTCCACCCCTCCCTCTCTCTCTTTCTTTCTTTCTTTCTTTCTTTCTTGAGTCTCGCTCCATGTCGTGCGCCATACCCGCTGGCAATAAATCTGAATCTCGCAGGCTGCTGGCGTTATTTGTAAATACCAAGCGTCGTTGCATATATATACACGTACGTATATACACGGGGGCTGTGTAATAGAGGGGGAGGAGTCGGCTAGGCGGATCGAACTAATACAGTACTGCTAAAGCTGCTCACGGCCTATGCTGAAATGGGCCGAGAGTTCATCAGGAATTAGCTCTCGAGTAATGGCCCCCCGCCACTGTGCCTATACCTGTGTGTGGGGGTATATATAGGCGTGGGTCAGCTATACGCCCGGGGCATCGTATGGGGGTTAAGTAAAAATTATTACCGACACGTAACTGGGTCATGATCAGCAAACGTATAGACTCGAATTTTTTTCAATTTAATAACAACGTTGGAAATGGAGAGAAATCGCTCTTCCGCGGGTATAAGCTCCCTCGAGAGAGAGAGAGATATAGGGGGGTGGGGATCGGAGAGCGGTTTAATCGATGGGCGCAACGAACTAAATGCGTACGAATCGCCGCTCATAATCGGCCGACGTAGCTCACACGAGTCTCTTTCGCGTTGAAACGTCTTTATACCCCCCTCCAGTCCTCCCCTGCAGGTATGAGATCCCGGGGATTTTATTACCGGCGGTGGGGGGGGGGGGACCAGAGGCGAAAATAGAGCGATCGCCGAGGAAAGCGCGATAAAAGCCGATCCCTCATGACTATTTGCTCGCGATAAAGACGGACGGCTGTCCGCTGAAAAGTCTGTCGTAAAAGCCAAACTCTTCGCCGACGACGACGGGGGGGTCTGTGCGCTCGCTCGCGCATGTCTCTGTGTCTGCCGAGGGTGGTAAAAGGAAACGAAACTCGGACGCGCGGGAGAGTAAGCCGGCCGAGTTGACCGGCCGCCGAGGAGGGAAAGAGAGAAGAAAAGCCAAAGTCTTATTTTTACCTTTATAAACTTTGTTCTGTCTGATCATTAAGCGTATCCCTCTTCCTTCTTCCCCCTGTCCGATAACAAACGTGCCATTACGACAGTCTTGGGGGCCGCAAACGCCACAACATCTATACGTGTGTGTATATATATACGAGCGAGCCAGTCGTGTAGGAACATCGGGGGGATCGTAAATAGTTGGCAATCACAGCAAGAGAAAGAGATGGGGGGGGGGAGAAAGAAAGGGAGGAGGGTAAACCCGAAGAAAAGCGCGAGGAGGGTTTCGCCCAGCCTATTTCGGCCTGTCGATGTGCGCCCTCCTCTCCCGGCGCGACTGTTTTCTCTCTCCCGGACGTCCCTCGGGAGACGGAGGCCCGTGTGCGCGAAGAAAAGTTACGTCGCCGCCAATTTTCGGATCGGACGGCGGGGAGTGGCGGTGGAAAGGGCCGGCAGTACCACTCCGACTAGATCTATATATATGTGTGTGGGTAGCCCGAGGTGGGTAGGCCGCTCTTTCTTGCTCTCTATCTCTCGTTCTCTGTCTCATTCGGACCGGATATGGGAAATTTCATTTCCATACAGATGCCGAGAGAGCGCGGCCCCGACGTTCGCTCGCGCGACTGATGTGTATTAAGAGATCCGCATGGAAATGATCCGGCGCGGGGGAGGTGGAGGAGAGGAACGTTATCTCGTTGAAATATCGCGGAGAAATGCCGCGGCACGTGGATCTCGGAAAACGGGGTGGGTTAGGGGGTCGAGCTACTCCGAGAGCTTCATTCGGATTCCTACGAGGAGCTCTCTCTCCTTCTCTTTCTTCTTATTGTTCGCTCAAAAATCGAGTTTCCAGCTGAAAGCTCGACTTTCTTTGCCTCTCTGCTTCCGCGTCCGCGGCGAGACGAGGAGGAGGAGTAGCGCAGAGAGAGGGAGAGAGAGAGTAGAGCAGTGTGCTCTTGCAGCCCTTGCTTCCACAACGGCCGCCTGCTTCTAAATAAACAGCCGGGGAACTAATCAAACTCTCGGGGACAGCGTAGCAGAGGCAGCGGCAGCTACCCTACTTTCCCCGGGAAAAGCCTCGGGAAAAGGATAGCAAGCAAAGCGCGACCTTCTGTGTGTGCGTGCGACCCCCTGTACATATACGTATACACGCCCGTGGAAAAGGAGCGTCGACGCGTGTCGCGCTAAGGGGGCTCCTGCTGCTGGAGGGGGAGTTAACACTGCGGTGAAAGTCGCGCGCGCTCATACCCTTCTGCGCGGCCCGGCTCCTAATTAGGTGCTAGAGAAGCATCGACGCGGAATCGACAGCCGATCCGTCTTCCACACCGCCTTCCCCCTCCTTGACATATCCGCCGCAACCTTTCATCCCGCCTGCCCTCACTCCCAACAAGCGTGTAGGCGTGCGCAAGCGGACGCTCGTTCCTGCCTATACAACGCGAGGTCAGAGGTAGAGCGCAGCAAGGGAGTCGAAGGGGGGAGGCGGGGATGGGAAAACCACGACAGCCGATGACTGCGTCGGATAAGCAAGTGACGCGCAAATTAATTTGCACGTAGATCCGGCTGACAAATTGCCAGCCGATATTATGTCTGTATAAATAGCCACACACACACACACACACGCGTACGTGAAGATGTCCCCTTTTCGCCTTTTTTTTTGTTCATCCACTTCTCTTTCTCCTTTTTCCCGTCGTTTGCCGGGCGTACGTATATAGCGTACAAGCGTCGATGTGTACGGGTGCGATCAGTCGGGGCGGGAGATGCAAAAAGTGTTTACGCTAACTTTAACGGCTGCGACTGTAGTGAAAATTCAAAGTAAAAAAAATGTATAAGCGTAAAAGCGCATCATCTAGCGTGTCTGTACCGGGGGGGGGGGGGCTTTAACATTGAATCCACATCGATTTTATACCGGTACATCTCCCCCTTTTTATATACATTTCGAATTGTGGATATATCTATACAGCCATTCGATTTTATTTCGAAACGAAGCTTAAGCGCGGGAGAAAGAGACAGGCAGATAGAGAGAAAGAGAGAGGAAGCGGTGAAATAAAATTTTAATCGCTTCGAGATTACGTCTGGCCGTGTGATAGACGTTATCGTATCGGCTTGTCAGAAAAAACGTCAATTATATATGATACATTTAATAATTCTCGATTCTCCATTGGGTATAACATTTTATTTTCTCTCATATTCCTATAATATTTTTTTTTCTGTTGCAGAAGCGAGCGCGGCGCCGAGGACAAGATTAAGATGATTATCGCAGCTGACGAAGCTATTTGTCGATTTAACGAAGAATTTTATTTGATAAGTTAATATTACAAGTGCTTCTGTATACGTATATCTATAGCCTCTCGTTACTAAGAATTACATATTTTATACATTTTATTGAATATGTGTACGATTAGCGCGTATAAGCTCGTTATCGTGCAATACCTTGTGAGTATTTGGCGATTATAATTTTATTAATAAAAGATGTTGAATAAAATGAAATTTCTGCCTTTTCATTTGACTTTGCTACGAAATTGTCATTTTAAATTTCAACTACGAGAAAATCCCCGGGCCTTTGTCGCCGGCGTCGTCGTCGTCGTCGGAGTCCGGGAGGTAAAGCGAGGGGAGCTCTCGGCGGCTGAAATTACGATAGAGCTCAAAAGACGCAAAATGAGCATCTACCAATATTATAATGAGTCGTAGAGAAAGAGAGAGAGGAGGGAGCCGAGGGCGCCGCTATCAAAGGCCGGCTCCCGCTCTCCGCGTTATACCGCGGTAAAACAAACTGATTTTCCTTAATTTTTCCCGATATATACCTTATATTACATCGTCTTTTCCTTCCTCTTCCGCTCGCGCGCTTTGTTCTTGAATCACGATTAACGTCTGACCCAGTTTGTTTTTCTAGGTTAACTAAAAGCAAACCCTTGCATTTTTCTAGATAAAGAGCCTGATGAGGACTATTGGAAAAATATTCGTTCCACCATCCTCGCTCACTCTCTCCCTCTCTTACCTTTACCCTCCTACTCTCCCCTCCTACTGGTTTGCATGAGAATGCCATATTAAAATTCATGAAAAATCTTTTTTTCGCTTTTCTCTCCCTTGCCCTTTCTCTTCTTAATAGCAGCCCATGGCGAATCATTTACGATTATCTGATTATATGGGATTAATGCTGGTTGCGAAAAGTAATAGGAACGCCCAGTGACAACCTCCTCCGCCATCTCGTCCCTTCAGGTTAAGAGACTCTCGTTACAGAACCGAGGGAAGTACGGAAAGTTGGAATGACATGATTTCTTTTTCTTGTCCTTCCGTCTCCTCTCCCGCTTTTTCTCTCTCTCTTCTTTTTTCTTTCTTTATTTTTTAACGAATTCCTCGCAATAAAATTTAATGCGAGAAAATTTTATGATCGAATATTGAAATTTAGAAATCCGAAGAAAAGAGCGACCTTTTACGATTCGATCAAGGAGCGAGGGTGGGGAGCAAAAAAAAAAAAGAAATTGCTATTCACATTGCCGTGAAACGATTTTACCTGGTTAAACTATGTTTTTTAATATTCATTTGATGGCTAATCTTTTTATCGACGGTTGAAAAGCGCAGTTTCACATTGACGGCGCACAATCTCTCGGCCGCGTATTACGCGCGAATTTTCCCATGTAAAGCGCCAACACAAAGAGCAGGGGGGGGGGTGGCGGCTATACGCGTAAAATAAAAGAAAACGAAGAAAATGAAATAATCGGATGGTAACTCGGAAGAATTGATGAAATCGTTTGTTTTTCTTTCTACCCTCGAGAGCGTTCGAGCGTTTTTAATTATTGGATTTACCCTACGCACAAAATCCTTTATCCTCTCCGCAGCACTGCTTTACCATTCGCTCTCTTTTGTTTGTCTCTCTCTCTCTCTCGTCTGAGAATTCAATTAAATATTTTACTTTCGATTTCTATCCTCTCTCTCTTATTTCTCGACCATTAAAATTTCAAGCAACGCCTCCCGGCTAATCGACCATACGAATTCGTTCGCATTAATTTTAATGCCCTATTAATTGCCGCGGCTGTAATCTAAAAATAATTGAACACGCAAAAAATTGATCCCAATTAGCCCCCCCCCCCCGCATAGTACGCGCGCGATCGAGATATATCGCCTGTATACACTTTGCGCCCCTCCTCCCACTCAGCCACTCTACGACTTAATGAATATTATCGCTGAATTAATGCTAAATCTACCTTTTTGTGAAACATATTTTTTTTCTTCTTTTCTCGGTCGTTGTTGCTCCGGCATGGTACACTTTGGTATTAATTCGGACGTTTATTCGTCAAATAAACGATTGCCTTTTCGCGTTTTCGGAATAAAAGATGATCTGTTTACGATAATACACCGCGTGATTATATGTATATTTTCGCTCAAATATTTGTTTACCGGGTCCCCTCGACGCTCTATATATACATACGAGCCCGCACCCAAAATTCAAATGCGGCTCGGACAAATTTTGCATTTGTCTCGCATAATTTTCGGTATTTTCTTTTGCCCGCAGTTTAATTAATTCGCCGAGTATTCGCTCGAGCCTTTATTACATCTGTCCATCCTTTCGCCCCCTCACCTTCATCGCCACTCCCCCACCCCGGTTATTTTGCAAAACAGATTAATCGCAATATTTCGTTCGTTTTAATATTTATTTGAATTTCGGCACACCATAATTAGCTATTTACAGCGTGCTCCACTCCGCCCCTCCATCTACCCATCAAAATACTCGCGTCTTATTAAATCCATGCCTCTATATTTAAAGCTAGGAGGAGCCTTTATTAAAATCATTTCGCAAATGAATTTTCAAAACTAAATATTTGCTCGACCGGAATATAAATGTTTCGCTTTTATTAACGAGCGTATCTAGTATTTCGCAACGTAATCAAGTATTTTACAATCAACTTGCCGGCTTCCGTAAACAGTCATTAATAAAATGCTAAATAATAGCTCGATAAGTTGCAATTTGCTCGCCATATCCGTATATGTACCGAAACGAAAACAAAAACAAAAGACACATGCATAGGAATGTACATGCAAAAAAAAGTAATTAAAATTTTAAAGAAAGAAAAAAAAGGAGAACAATCAAAAGATATGGAGAAAGAGAGAGAGAGAGAGAGAGAGAGCGCGAAGGTGCGGATAGAGAGCAGCTGTGTCAATATCAAGCCTCGGCAACTTGTTCCTCGTTTTCATCAGCGAGTACAGCGAGATAAAAATCGCATCCGCGTCAGCGTCAGCGAATTGGCGGAAGGATGTCAGCGACAAAGCGCCCGCCGAGGCGAAACCGACCGCTCTATCCTCGCCGCAGCCACCCTATCATCCAGCAAGATTCTCTTCTTCGAAAAAAATATTGCCGCCTAGCCGACGACCAGAAGCACCAGGGGGTGTTCGGAGGGAGAAAAGAGGAGGCTATAGGCCTTTCATTGTTCGAGCTATCGGCGAGAAGCGGAACATCTCCCTTTACCCCCGTCATCGTCGCCGTCGTCGTCGTCGTCGGTGCTGGAGTGAGAGCGACAGTCGCTCTATAGTTATAACGACGAGAAAGTTCGAATCGCGGAGAGATAATTAACGTTTCGGATTATTCGATCGAAAAGCTTTTAGCCGAGAGCTCGAGAGACTGTTAGTTACACACCTATATACCTTCTCGAAAATTCGGAATTAGAAGAGTAGCCCCCCTCGAGTAGGGGATATATCAGCGGCGAATCAAATTCGATTAGCTTCGTGACCCCAAAAAGACGCGGACATATACGTCAGAGTATGGTGCGGGGGAGGAGAAAAAAAGCGAGCGTTGAAAAAAGCGATTGGTAAAAATGTAACTCGAATAACCGAGACTCCGCTTCTGTATGCGTCTATATGTGCGAGCGAGTGTGTGTGAGAATCGGAGAGCAAAAAACGTCGAATAATTCAATAGCGCAGATGTTCCGGTAGTATGCGAGTGCTCGGTGGAGAAGAGGGTGGGGGAGTGGGCAAGAGGCGAGTGTCAATCGCCACTTAAAAGGCTCACTCGAAATGATCGATTCGCCGGTCAGTTTATACGTACGTGCACGTCGGCACGAGTGTAGCTCGGCGCAGCTCTCGGCTGCCTCTCTCATCTATATATCCCTCTCTGGCGTCGCGCTTGCTCTAGCCGCTCGAAAGCTCCGGCTGCTGCTGCTCCGTCGAAACGGCGCTTTAAGTGGCCCAATCGCCGCTCGCCAGGTTATCGAGCTCCCTCTCGGCTAGTCTCACCCCCCTCTTCACTACTTCCCCCCCGTCCCCGTCGATTTGCCGCTCTTCGTCGCTCGCGTTTTCTCTCTTACTCTTACTGCCTCTCGAGATCTTTGCCAAAGGCAACACACAACTTTCCCGGCGCGGACGTTTGTGTGGCCAGCGCGGCGGCGCCGGCCACTCGAAACGATTGAGGCAATAATGGGCCCCCTC
This sequence comes from Anagyrus pseudococci, assembly GCA_030522585.1. NCBI lineage: Eukaryota > Metazoa > Arthropoda > Insecta > Hymenoptera > Encyrtidae > Anagyrus > Anagyrus pseudococci. The sequence continues at coordinate 37,190 of JAPYYQ010000855.1, forward strand.
CCTCAGTCAGCCCAGAGCCGAGTAGCGGCTTATTAAAAACTTTATTCGATTGCTCCTGGCCGCACCCGGCTCGCTGCACTGGATACTAGCCGGCCTCTCCTCTACCAGCCTCCTCGGCCCATTGAGACTTGTCGCTCTCTCTCTCTCTCTCTCTCTCACTCTCGCTGCGCCTCCGAACCTCCCCATTTGTATTCGTCGTTTGTTTTGCTTTTCCGCCGCCTCCACCCCTTCTGCCCACTGGGCCGCTCTTCTCTCCTTTTTTTCCCCCAGCATCCTACCGTTCGAATATCCCTTTTGAAGCGCGAGCTTTTTTTTCGCTCGAAATTACGTGAGAGAGGGGTGGGATGCCGGGACGAGTGAAAGAGCCGCGAGGAGAGGGGGGCGGCTTTCAAAGCCAAGTATTCCGAAGTATTGCGGGCCGTTGACGATTAGGCCGCCCCGAGCGTATACATAAAACTTGTACGCGCGACGTGCTCTCGCGCCTCTCTTTCTCCGTTGCAAACGAGTTATGAAGTTTCGCTTTGAACCCGGCGTACGCGAATTTAGCGCTCGCGAGATAAAAAAAAAAGGAAAAGCTCATAATGCGCGCCCGTAAGTTTGCGGCTAACGTCTCCCTTCCCCCGTCCTCTTCCTCCTTCCTGTCTACCCTAACCGCGCGCTCTCGGTAGAGAATAAAAAATAAAAGAGAGAAAGAGCTGAGCGCGCGATATTGCCGGCTCGGATCATGTATTATTCATCCGAGGCTCGGGTTTTCGTAAGCTAATGTTGATGACAAACGCGAATTTAATCAGCTTAAGAACCTTCCCTCGCTTCTCCTCCTCGCCACCTATAACCGGTAACCGAGGCTAAATGAAGAATTCTATTTTTCCCAGAAGGAAATATCAGCCGGCGCAGTACGCTCGGCCGTTTGCATTTGAGAATACGAAGGGGGGGGGGAACCGCCTCGGCAGTCCCCCCTGTCACTTTATAACGCGGCGCGCTGACGTTTTTCCTGATGCAGAAATAAATGATACGACGTGGATACGGCTCCCGCAAGAAGTCGTTGAATTGTAATTTGTTTATTTTCCGTAGACGTACACGCGCTCGATGATGTACGTAGAAAGTTTGCCTCCGGTGAGGGGGAAGCGTGCCAGGCGCATTTTATTCCGGAGGCTAAAGCAAACAAAACGCGCGCTTTTACCGATAATTGTAGATCAACATTAACTTATTTGCCAGATCCGAAAGCGATAAATTCGAGCGATCTTTTTTAATTAGACGCGTTAGAGAAGTTTCGATTCGATTGTAATGCTTCTTCTTCAAAGGGGGAAGGGGGGGCTCTTTAAACGCCGGAGAATACTTAAATCGGGATAATCACTTTCGTTGGGAATGAGTAACGATTAAACGCGCGAGAGGAATGCGGACGTCGTATATTAGGAAAGCTCTGGCCAATTCGCTCGCTCTCTCGCTCCAGTTGCTCAAATATTCATGAGACCTTCAAAAATATCTTAAAGCTCGGCCAATTTTAAGACCGACCCCCCCTTCCACCGACGTAATCGATAAGAGCGTCTTGTTCCAATTTTTCTTTAAAAAAAAAATATATAAAGAAGAAAACGTTCATGCATATTAAGGAGGTCGATGCACTCTATCCGTTACGAAAATATAAATGTACACACAAAAGAGCTTATATACGAAGGGGAAACAAATTTTGGCTATTTGGGCGGAAGACATTTTACAAAAGTGCAAAAACTCCATCTACAGCGGTTTATGTATATGTATACGTACGCATAGAGCGAGAGAGAGATATGTATACGTGTAACACGGCACATTAAGCCTTATTTAAAGTCGCGGCACGAAGTCGAAGATCTGAATGATAGGGCAGCATAAAAAACTTGACGTGCATGATCGGAGTAATAAAAGTAGAAAGGTCGTAATTTATTAGGCGAGAGAAAACGATTTGTCAGATGTAATCAAGAAGTATATTGTTGGAATACAGATTTATGTACTTACTCAATTAAGCCGAGCGAGCAAGCGAGAGAGAGAGAAAGAAGCACAGGAGGTTTTAGCGAGCTCCAAGTGGAAAATTCCGAGTACGGTCAGACGCGCCGGGCACAGCCGTATAACCGTATTTTCCGCAAGATTTCCTATTGCCCTTCTTGTGTTTCGCTTGCCGCAAATTAGTTTAATCATCCCCGCGCGGCCGGCAACCCCGCACTTCACCTCTCCAGTAGCAGCACCACCCCCCCCTCCCGCCCTCCCGACGCCGCCTCTTTCTCATTCTCTCTCGCGCTCCTTTTTAACGCTCGCAGTCGAGAAGTTGGGAGCTGAGGTACGGCTCTCCAACGGTTATTATATTCATTTGGAGGCCTCGCCTCGTCGTCGAGGCTCTCTCTCTCTCTGTTAACAGTAGATTACGCATTCAACGAAGCGAGATCGATTCATCTGCGGACCGTTTGCAATTGCGCAACTGTTATACACACAGCTCTCTCGCACCGGCAGACGGTACATACTAGCGAGTCGTTGAGCTGTAGGAGGAAGGAGGATGAGAAGTAGGGGGGCAAACAATCGGGCGCAATTAGAACAAAGCGGCCCGTTATGTCGCGGGGCATATCGCTTCTCTCTATCTCTCTCAAAGAAATCCAAAACGTCAAAACGGATTTTCGCTTATCTGTCTGCCGGCGCTGCCGACGTCGCTGTGGCTTAGCTAACGAAAACAGAAAGACCGCAGAGACAGACGACAGACGGCCTGCTCAGATAGAAGGGGTGGAGTTGACGACGCGAACGCCAGAGAGAGAAAGAGGGGGGGTGGCTGAGGGGGAAGGAGGTCGCAAAAGGCCAAAAACGCAGAGGGGCGGAAAAAAAAGAGAGAGAGAGAGAAGGCTCTGCGCTCCGGCGCTCGGAGCTTAAATAGTTCCGGCTTGTACTCGCTGCGCTAGCCGAGAGAGAGAGGGTCGAAGAGAATGGAAGGAAGAGAAGGGAGGGCGCAAGAATAGATGTGTGCGTCGTGCAGCAGCAGCAGCAGCAGCGTCGGCAGCAGCAGCAGCAGCTCGCCCCTTTGAAAATCGATAGCGGGGCGCGCTCGCTCGTTCAGCTCTGTCTGTAGGTGGCCCCTGTGTGTCTGTCTGCGCCCGCGGCGTCTCTGTGTGTATGTGCTCCGGTACGCGAGCGAGAGAGAGAGAGAGAGCCAATGTGTACGTGCGCGCGGAGAGAGAAGCCAGGTGCGGGACGGGGGCCGACCTCGTGTACGCGCGGCCAATCTGCACGAGCGGCGAAAGCCTTTTTCCTCCCGGCCTCTCTCTCTCTCTCTTCCTCTTTCCCTCTGCTCCCCCGTTTCTCTCCTTCCCCTCTCCCTCTCTACTATACATTTTTCTTTGACTCCGGCTCCTTTCCGCGCGCCCACTTTTTCCACGAGCCGCCTGCCTCCGCACCTGCCTCCCCCTCGCCTCTACTGGCCTCGCCCGCTCGTCCAAAGCGCGCGATATCCCTCGTCCTTTTCTAGCCACCCTCAGCCTCCTCCTCTTGCCTTTCACCCTCACCCGTTTCCACGAGTCGGCCAGCCGGCCGCCGCCGCCACCGCTCTTCTTCCTAATTCTCGCGGCAAACAGATGGATAATTGAAAAGCTACGCGCCGAGAAAGAGCGAGCAGAGCGCAACCTCTGAGGCTGGCCAGGGAGAGAGAGAAAACGAGTGCCCTCTTAGCCCCCCGCATTCCCATCCTACCACTGCTACCACGCGCGCACCCGATCGATCCTACACAGGATAAAGCCGCTCGGCCGGTTTTCCGCCGATGTGCCCTCGCTTACTCTCTTTCTCTCGCTCCCCCTTTCCTCTCTACACGTCTATTTCTTTTTCCTCCAGACTCTCTTCCGCGTCTAAAAAAATTCGTCCAGGTGACGCTGGGAGAGAAAAAGAGAGAGAGAGAGCCCCAAATAGAAGGGTAGTACGTCTTTGCCGAGAGGCCTCCCTGTGTCTACGTATCTGTCTCAAGCAGAGCATCCGCACGTTGTCACCTCTGTTTACCGAATCGACCTCCTATACTCTCGTTCACCCCCCTCTTTCTCTCTCTCTCTCTCTCTCAAGAGAGAGAGAGCGAGTTTATTTATTTTGTCCGGCTAATATAAACGTCTGTGTTTGCTCTCGTCAATATTATTTTACCGATTCCGCTGAAATATTTAGCCAGAGAGAGAGTGAGAATTAAATCGTTATACGACTCCAGACATGCCTACGCTCCGTAAACGACCGAGCAATTTCGATTAATTAATGTCTTATTACACAGTCTCGCCAGTTTGTCGGAGCTGATGGGCCGAGTAGGGAAAACGAAGCCGTGTTACCTTGTTACCTCATCCTCTCCCTATATGTCTCGGAGGATCTTCCTCTGCATATATCTGTAACATATACGTATATACATGTGTCTTTTTCTATATACAGGTGTACATATATAAATAGAGAAACACGCATACACATATACATACAGGTGTATACAAATTTTATGCGAGCGCCTTCGCTTTGCAAGAAAAACATAAATTACGGATAGTAAGCTGGCTTAAAGCCCACAGCCTAGCGCAGGCCATAAAAGTATTTTCGCGAAAATGTCGCGGCTTTTAGCCGAGGCAGCGCGAGAGCGAGGACGAAGGAGTGAGAACAGAAAAAAAAACAGGAAGAAACACTCGAAGTGAGAGAAAGGAGGATAGAAAGGATAAAAAATTCCGCAGCGTTTTTCCCTAAAAATCCTTCCTCCAGCGCGCGCTGGGCCTTCCTCCCTGGATGGAAGCGCTTTCGTACAAGTCCGCGGGCGCTCGCGCGAAAAACCGTCAGCATCGCGCTGACTCGTAGCAGAGAGAGAGAGAGAGACAAAAAGAAAAACGAAGACACCGAAGCGAAAGTAGGAGACGGCGTGGGAAGAAGGAAAAAAAAAGGAAGAAGCGGTATACAGCGGTGGCAGTAGCAGTAGAAAGTAGCAGCGCTAGCGGTATAGCGGCAAAGTAGTAGACTGGGCTACAGCCTGAGAGTAAGGGAATACGGGGGTGTGGGAGAAAGCATCTCTCGCGGGCGTCGGAACGACTGGGCCGGGGCTAAGAGTCGATCCTTGTAGCTCGGCGCGCGTCTGGCGAACTTTCCTCCCGCGGCCAGGTGGCGGCGGCGGGGCCGCGGGAAGGATATATCGTCCTCGGGGTCCTCGCGCGCAGACGTCGGTTCAGGAGGAGGGCGGGAGGGGGGGGCGGCAGAGCAGCCATGGAGAGAAAGGTGGATGGAGGCAGGAGGAAGAGCACACGGCACGCGCGTCGATGCTCGCGGATGCGCGCGCGCCGCCTGCGAGAGGCACACCATGCCATGACCGGGGGGAGAGGAGGGCAGGAAGGGGTGAAGGCTAAGCGAAGAAATCGCGGACCATATCGAGCGACGGGGGCCCCCAGCCGCGAAAATGAAAATCCTCCTAGGCCGATTTTTCCTTTCCAGTCACTGCCAGATGGGATGGGAGGCAGGCTGTATAGAAGGAGAACGGATGGGGCCGAGGAAGCTCTCTCTCTCCTCTCTTGGGCAATATAGCCCTCCGCCGAAATTCCAGAGTCATTTTCTCGGCGGGCGATGTTGGGCGGGAGGGCGAGCAAGCGGTACACGCTATATTATGGCCCTCGGCCACAAAAGCCACGCGCCCCGCGCGCGCAATCACACGGCTTGCGCCCTCCCTCACCTCCCCCCGATGCTCGCTTATTTTCCTATCTACCCGGAGGGGCTGATTTTCCCGCGAGCGGGAAAGGAGAGAGAGAGAGGCCGAAAAAAAGGAAAAAAAAAAGATGAAACGAGCGTCGGACGAAAAAATAAGCCGGGACACGCTCTGCTCTCTCGCGTTATAGAGAGAACGACCCCTATTGTGTGTGCGTTGCTCGCATAGGAGCCAGAGAGACCGCCGGCGATTTGTTTCGGAGTGGCACCAAACAAAAAAAAATCGGGGGAAACGTGAGAGAGAGAGAGAGAGGTAGACGGAGGGTGAAAAAAAAAGATGAGAAAGGAAGAAAATAGAAGCGGAGAATAGGTTCGCGAGGTATACACGGGGCGGGAGGGTGGATGGCAGAGGAAAGGGCTTATTTATGGGAAGCAAAGCCGTCGTTTCGCTCATCTTCCGGCTGCTGGCTCTTCTGCCAGATCAGAGAGCAAGCGCGCGTCAGTATAGCGATGAGGCATTCGGACGTATACGAACGCTGGCAGACGGGGGGGTGGGAAGGGGGTGGCGGATAGCCTGTGCGACGGTTTTGGGTGTAGGTCGGGAGGGTAAGAGGGGGGGCTAAATAGGCGCGCGAGCGCTTGCTGGCTCTTTCTCTCTCTGGGAACATCCTCGGCGTGTGCCGGGGCTCTCTTGCTCTCGTAAACAAGCGAGTCTAGCGGCGGCAGAGAAATCGGGAGAGGCAGAAGCGAGCCTCCGGCTGCAGACTGTATAGAACTCCAGTGCTGCTGCTGCTGTTCCTCTAATGTGCAAGCGAGACGGCCGAGCGAGAGGGAGGAAGAGCCAGGACTCTCTGTAGTACTCCGTTCGGTCCTCCCGCCGGCTGGGGCTCCGCGCGCCCGACGAGGAGCGACTCTCGACGCAGGGCGGTGGAGGGTGCTCGGGTTGATGAGCGCAAGAGGGAGAGAAAGAGAGCGCGTGCTGCCGCCGCCGGCGGAGCCTGCGCAAAGCCGCGACGTCGTCGGAGCGCGGCTCCGCGAGCGAGAGGGAGCGAGAGCCTTGTGTGTGCTTCTCGCTCGACTGCCGGAGCGAGCGCGCTCCGAGAGAGAGAATACATCGCGCGCGCTTCACACGGCGCACGGGAGGGGGACCGGAGCAGAGCTGACTAGCAGCAGCAGTCGCGCGAGTAGCAGCAGCAGCAGCAGCAGTAGCAGGCCTCCGCGGTACATAATCGCTCCTTGGCCCTTCCACAGGGCCTGCGAGGACCTTTCGGCCGGGGCCGAGCTTGGTCGCACAGTTCACCAGAGCGGAGTACGCAGCTATCACACGTTGGCTGTGAAGCACCGGGGGAGCAGGCGGCAGAGTTATCAAGCGGAGAAGTCAGTTATTTGCAGTAGCAGCAACGGTCATAGCCTTAGCCGCGTCTCGGCTGGGGGGACAGCCCCCAAGAGGATAGGCAGGCACGCACGAAGCACACTGCCCAGCCCGGCCACCCAGGTACGTACACACGAAAGCGAGATGCTCCCGAGAGCGCGCGCGTATACGAACCGAGCGAGCGTTGTGGCGCGCGCGCGAACGAGAGGGAGAGAGAGAGTCAGCAGGATCGTAGAAGCGCATCCGTGACCGCCCGCCGCCGGAGTCGCCGACCTCGCTCTCTCTCTCTCTCTCTGTTCTTGCAGTCCTGCGCTCAGTCTCTCTTGCTCTGGCTACGCACGGCCGGTTTATTGCCCCTTATTGATTTCCCCGCTCAATGCTCTCTCTCTCTCTTTCTCTGGCAAGCAGAGCCTTTGCAAGCTCTCCCGTCACAACTCGTTTTCTCACTCTCTCTCCCGCGACTTTTGCCAGGACCTCCACCTTCGGCTCTTCCTTCCACCGGCCTCCCCGTTACATTTCGATTTTCTCACGGAGTGAGAATAAGCGTAGTAGCATATAACTACTAGCACCAGCAGCGATCGTTAACCGCTCCGAGAGACACCGAGTGCGTAAGTCCCCCCGCGTCGGAGAGAGAGAAAGCGAGTGCATCTCTTTCCGCTATCTCTACGGATTAGGCCGCGAGATGAAGCAAGGGAGAGCAAGCGAGAGAGAGTGAGCGGAAGAGGATCGAGGCGGGCAGCAGAGAAAGAGGATATCGATCGATCGGCGAGGGCCCCCTCTGTCTCCGAGCTACTGCTGCCGCTGCACAGAGCACTCGAGAGGCTGCCCTACAGCACTTATTCTTTTGCCAGTCTCCTTCTCTCTCTCTCTCTCTATCTTGGCCGCCACGGACGCGCGTTTCTTTTTCAACCCGTCCACACTGTCGTCTTGTCACAAAGAGGCTGCTCTGCAGCACACACACACACATTGTGTCCGGGCGAAAGATAGAACAAGAGAGAGGGAGATAGAAAGCGCGAGCTTATCCGTGGCTAGCGATGTCCGTGTGAGCCTCTGCCACTGCACGCGCCCACCTCCTCCTCCTTCTCTGAGATAACTCTCTGCCGAGGAGAAAGAGAGAGATGGACGGAGGAGAGATGCCAGAGTCAGAGGTATATCCAAACACCCGGAGCTGAGAGAGCATAACGTAGCGAGCATGGTGTGCGTGTATGCATCTGTCGGAAAATCACGGCGATGTCCTGGATTCGCGCGTACTAGGCCTCTTCTCTATCTCTCGCGTTGCGCTCGCTCGCTATTTCAAGCCAGCTTCTTTCGCAGCCTATTGTTGCGCGCCAGGTGAAGGTTACGCCAGCGGCTATTGTCGCTTTACATCTCGGGGCCTCCTTCGCTTCCCTCCCCCACCCTTCCACTCTCTATTCCGAGCAAGATGTGTGTGCATTGTCGCGGAAGGTTGCTGCGATATTCCGGTCGTCGCTAAAATAAACCCTCTCGCCCGGCCTCCTTTTTTTTCTACTCATTCCCTTCTACTGTATTTCCGTAAACCTTAGACGATAACAATACGCGATCGAATCGGGTTAGAAAGACGCGGCTGCATCTCGGCTACGATAATACATCGATCGGCTGTGTAGCTTTGAATCGCTGGGGTGGCGAAGGGGGTGGGGGGGGGCGGCTATCGATCGGTCGGTCTGATCAATCACTGACCGAGTGTGTGTATTCTCGGAGAAGCTGGCGGAGAAAAGAGAGAGGCCTGATTGTACTAGGATGAGATGGCGAGATCGAGAGGAGGCAAAAGTGTGTATTCTCTCGCTCTCGGCTTTCTCTCTTCGTCTGGCATAGGTACTCCGGGGGGTAGGTTTGGAGAAGCGGGCCTGCGGGCGACTACTCTCCGGGCGTCCGTGTGCTGCGCGCCAGGCAATCGATTCGCCGGGGCGAGCAGCTCGCGCTGGGTCGGACGGGCCGAGGGGGAGAGCGAGCGAGAGAGAGAGAGGCGGTGGCGGACGAGCGTACCGCGCTGCTACTACTGCCACTGCTACTACTGCTGCTGCAGGACCTCCGGAAATCCGAGACTGCTGGAAAAATGCACGGAAATCGAATAGCAGACAGAGAGAGAGAGGGAATAAGAGAAAGAGGGCGAGGGTAGGGAGTAGTTGGATGGGATATCTCATTGAAATTGCCGGACGGCAGCGTCGGCCAATCGTCCCCGGCCAGACCGTCCTTATCTCGGGCAATTAACGCCGCGACGCCCGGCGCATGGCGACGCTCTCATCCGCCTCTCTCCCTCTTCTCTTTCTCTCTCTCTCTCTTGTCTCTGGTTTCCAGAGAGAGAAAGAGAGTAAGCCGAGAGAGGGTGTCCTGGAATGATAACTCGCGCAGCGTGCACGAGAGAAGCGAAAAAGCTAAAGATCGAGAAAGCAGAGAATAGAGATAGATAGAGGGAAAGAGAATGAAAGAGAAAAACAGAGGAGCGAAGAGTAAGGGGGGGAAGGGACGCGTGTTCGTTATCGGGGCCGCGCATCGTCAGAGCCGCGGCCGAGCGTGACGCGTTCGTTACACGCGCTTTTACGGGACGATCAATCACCCCCTCTTTTCATTATGATTTATGATGCAGCCACCCACCTAACCAGCCTCCTGGCCATTCCGAAGCCCTCCTCCCCCCCCCCCTATATACACCGAGCATTTCGCGCCCTCCAGCAGCAGCACCGACACCTCTCCTTCATCCTCGTACAGCCCTAATCCGAGCCGCCTACTCGTTTTTTCTCACCTCTTCATCCTCCTTTTCAAGAGAGAAGGCAGAGCAACCAATCCCCCCCCCCTCGACCTTTCTCCCTTGTGCTCTCTGGGGCCGTGGGAGCCGCAAATAAATATATATACGCCGCGATTATTATTTCGTCGGATATACCGCCGAGCTTTCGGCTCTTTCTCCGCGCCTATACGCCAGAGAGCCTTTCCATTGCTGATGCCCTCTTCTTCCCTTCTGCTATTCGGTAACTATATACACGGAGAAAGAGCCTGCTGTTCGAATAACGAGGAGTAATTTCCTCGTCTTTGGAATACCCCTCCCTGCATGCGGGGGGAGATAGAGGAAGAACTAAACGAGGAAGAGATATGGAGGAGGAAGAGAGAAGCGGCAAACAGTATAAGGGCTAATTGAAACGAGGAGAGAGAGAGAGAGAGAGAAATTTTATGCAGACCGCGACCCACTTATTATTTCTATAGCCACTAGGAAGTGTCAATCAAAAGTAAAGGAGCCGTCGCCATCGCCAACATCACCATCAACGACGACCGGCTGATTTTTTTAACCTCCCCCCCCCCCCCACGGCTCGCAGTATACTCTTGCCTCTTTCGCCCCCTATCCCTTGGCAGCGGCGGCATGCATATTCATGTATGCAGATGGAGCGGGCGGCAGCGCGTGTGTTCGCCCCACGGACCGTGAGAGTGGCTCCGCGGGAGTGAAGCGGGGGGGGGGGCTAAGGCGAGCCTGGAGAACGGGGGAGAAAAGTCGAAGTGGCGCGCGTGAATCCGTCCTCTCGCGCGAGCGTAGAGTAGCGCAGGTGTGCACCGGAGAGCCCCGACGCCATATACACACATGCTCGCTACATCCTTGTGCTCACTCTGTCGCGTCTATAGCGAGCCTGTAGTCTTTCTCTTTCACTCTACTCTCTCTCGCGAGCCTATGCATATACGGGGTGGGCGACGCTGATGCAAGGCGCGCGCGCGCAAGAGAGAGTAGGGCGAAGGAAATCCGCGAAGGCGCGCCTTCCTCGGCAAATACGGAAAATACTCGTTGCACGTACGGCCTTCAGCTGCCACCCCACCACCACCAGCGCTATACTACCCCCCTTTAGCAAGCTGCCCTCTCTCTCTTTCCTCCTACCCCCCTAGCCACCGTTCCTGTTAGCCCCTTATACTCTTTATGCCCCTGGCTCTCCCACTCTCTCTTGCTAGCGCGCTTCTACGAAACTTCAGTAATGGGCCAATACTGCCGCGGCGTGTTTGCAGGGTAATTCCACGGAGGCAGTTATCGTCTTGGTATTAACTCTGACTTCGCCCTTCCACCCTATACCCCCTCAAACTCTCTCTCTCTTTCTCTACCCTCCTCGCTCTAGCTCTCTCCCTCTCGTTTCGAGTTTGCCTGCCGAATTAAGAATTTAACGGTCCTGAACAGCTCCTGAGCAACTGGCTAAGCTCCGTACGAACTAGACTAAACAGAGCGAATAGGGCGCGGGGGAAGGGGACCAGAGAGCAAAAGAGAGAGAGGGAATTTGTTGTGATCGCGCAAATAATTAAGAAAAGCCCAGAGAAAAGAGAGCGAGAGAGCCTAGAGTCTAGCACACGCAGAAAGAGAGAGAGAGGGCCGGCAGACGCAAATAAAAAGTTAAGTTTGATTTGTTGCCCAATTCACTCTCTCCCTCCGGCCTCCCTCCCACTGTGGTGAGTGAGGGGAAAAAGTTTGCACGGCCAGCCGAGATAGTCCAAGGGGCGGCTCTGGTGGCAAAGGCGCTGCTGCTGGTTACGTAGGGAAAAAGCAGGAGTTAGGAGAACGAAGAGGAGGAGAAGGAGAGAGAGAGAGGCGCTGAAAAAATTATGAGCGCCAGAAGTTCCGAGTTCAGCGGGCAGGAATTTTCAATTGGACCCGCTGCAGCCGCGCTCTCTCTGCCGCCGCTGCTGCTGAGGCGCGCACACGCTGCCCGTTAAAAGCATTTCAATGAAAACTCGGCGCGTCCCCCTCTCCCAGTCCTATATACACACACCTCTACCTATACCCTAGATCCCTTCGTACCCTTTCCCCGTCCCTTTTTTTTCTCTCCCTCTCTATCACTCTCTTTCTCACCCATACCCACAGACACGCACACGGGCTTGCGCGCGTACTCGCCGATATTCCAAAGATTTTCCATTCGTTATTTTGTATCCCGGCCGCGCTCGCTCGCACGTGTATCCCCCGCGAAGTGCTTTCAATGATCGATCTCAGGCCGCGGAAAATCGGCTGGCTTTCTCGTTCGACCTATTCATTATTCATCCGCATCTTTTCGAATATCATGCTGATATCACGTTTAATTTACGCCTATATAAAGATCTGTATATACCTATACACGCGGCCGCAGCGTCCACCGATTATTCTTCCCCTTCATCCCTCCCACCGCTCATCTTCTATCCTTTTTTTTCTTATCCTTCTTTTTTCTTTTTGCAAACGTAACGAATGCGTGACTCGAGCTCACCGTCTCACTCTGCCTCTAGCCTCTCTCTGGCCCTCCAGGGGCTCGGATCTCTTAATTTTCAGTGTACACGGGCGTGAGTTAGTACGAGCGGCCTGGGGCGTTCGAGAAAGCGATAGACGAGGGAGTGAGGATGGAAAAGGAAGCCAGAGAGAGGGTGGGGGGTTGAAGGAGCGCTCGATCTTTATTAGCAGTAGAGCAAGTCAAAGGTGGAAGTGAAACTGGCGAATCAATAGAGACTTCCCGTCGAATTGCCGACTCTTATATAGACGGATATACTCGAGGCAGTAGGTGGAGGGGAGGGGAAGTCGGGCTGGCTGATGATCATCGGTCTGTAACCGCCAAGAAGACGACTGGGCCACTTGTCGCTCGCTCTAATGATCTCAAGTGCTCGGCGATCTACCTAGACACGTATACCTGTGCACCCGTGCCGTTTGAAGAGTGTGTGTCTGTGTGTATTTAAAAGAGAGTTATGTAGAGGAGGGGAGAGCCTAGCACCGAGAGAGAGAGCCAGTGCCCGTAAATACGCGCAAAGTCAAGTTGTAATTTGCTCCTTCGCCGGCTCCGGCGAAACAAGTTATAACTCACGCCCGGCTAACAAGTTGCACGTATACGCTAGAGCACTCCCCCCCGCAAGCTCCTCTCTCTGTCTATCTATCTACGTTTCACGCAACACTCGGCACGCACGTCGACAAACAGGCCAAGTGTGTGTGTGTGTGTGTGTACGCGCTCGTCGCGTCTAGGCTCTCTGCTCACACCATGCTCGTTTTGCATTGCAGATTCGGCAACATCGAGACGATGCTGAACTGAGAGCTCCAGCTCGTCGAAGGCAGCAGCCGACGAGAAGAGGAGGAGGAGGAGAAGGTGGAGGAGGTGCGCGCTTAAGAGCGTGCCGGCCGCCGAGGGATGGCCGCCGCGCACCGGCCCGTCTTCCTGGGCATTTGGGGAGTGTTTGTTCTCGCACTGATCCAAGGTACGTCTCTCTCTCCCTCTCTCTCTCACTACTCACCCAATATATCGCCCACTCTCCCCAATGTCTACACTGCTCTCTCACTGCGGCCGGGCGCGCGCGTGCCATTGACGTTGATGACCATCGGACGTTCTGTATCCTCTCGCTCTTACCTCTCTTAATCGAATTGCCCTATAGCCATCACAGCTCCTAAAGCATTGCTTGATTTGCAGCTGAGATCTGCGCTCCAATCACCCCCGCCCTCCTATTTTCCCTTGATACCAATCCCCCGCTTCCCCTCCCATTTCCTATACAACGGTTCTTTGGCTTTGGCGCGGATAAGAAGTCAGCCGCGGGAAAAATAAATAGACGGCGGGGGGGGGGGGAGGCTGTGGCTCTACTTGCGCGGACTCTTGGCGAGCGAGAGAAAGAGAAAAAGAGAGAAAACGAGAGGGGAGGAGGAGAAGAACAGCTCCGTCTTTACGCCCGGCTTTTATCACTTTGTTTCACTTAGAGTAAACCGATACTTTTCCTTTTTTACCTCCGACCAAGCCGTAAAAAGTTACTGCAGTTTTAAAGACGCGGCCGGCAGAAGCGAACGCGCGCCGCGCCTCTCCCCCCCCCTTATCCCACTACCACCACCGCCTCTCTCTCTCTCTTTCTGAACCCTGCCTCCTCTCTACTCTTATCCACCCTCCTCCACCTCCTTTCTTGGCTTTATTTCATTTCGAGAGCCTCCAAGCTACAAGCTGGAGGCGGAGGCAGAGCGCCAGTAGTCATATCAGCGTCCGATCATACGCTCCTACCCCCCTGAATTACGATCGCGCAACTTCCTAACCGATAGCTCGCAGATGCGAAAGGAGGAGCGCCCCGGCAAATTGAAAAGTAGCCGGCTCTTCTTCTCTCCTCCCACCCCTTCTCTCTCTTTCGATTTTCGACTTTATCCTCGACCCCACAGCCTGCAACTGACTATACGATCGACTGACCTGCCTTGACTCTCTCGAGTTCAACGTTATTTATATCGATTCGGTCTTACCCTAAATCACGTGCAACGAAATTAGCGCGAGCGAGAGAGAACTCGAATCGAAATAAATTTAATCCGCACGTGAACTAGCGCCGGTTATACGAGGCCCGGGATATATACAGCTTCCCTCCCCAAGCAAGAAAATTCGACGGGAACGAGCTTTTTCCTTCGCCCAACATCTCCGGAGAGAGACTTTTGGCAAACTCGTTCTTCCTTTTTTTTCTCTCTTCTTTTTTTTTTACTCAAACTGTAGCTTTTGTTTGACGGCAAATAAAAAAGTACTGCTAGGAAAATATTTTTTGTGTGTAATAAAAATAGGGACTACTGGTCGAGGGAGGGGGGGCGAGAGGAAAATAAAACTCGCGCCGAGGAAAAGGTTCTAACATCAAGATTTATTTTAAAAGTTAGTTGTAACGATTCATTGCGAGAACGAGCTTTGTAACGGAGAGAAAGTAGGAAAAAAAAACGGAGATATTTTTATTTTATTTCGTATCAACGTTCGTCCGAAATGTTGTACGAGCTATAAAGTAACTACTGGCGAATATACATCACGTTTTATTCTTTGCCCAGGAAACTTTGCGCGTTAAATCATGTTAATTTTAAGAAAAGCTCCCGAGCAATTCAACTATTTTGTATCTTGGTTACTTTTAACACCGGCGAAAGTGTAAAATGAAATTTTATGTATCAAATGAAAACATTTTCCCAGAGAGAAAGAGTAAGATAGTTTGTTGGAATTACAGTTTAATGTAGGCGGCTAAGTGTGGCGTAATTTTTAAATTGCATCAAGCGTGTACATTTCGTTTAAACATTAAGCTCTTAGCGGATGCGATATTTTTGAGTTTCATCGGTTTATTCTATTTTTAGCGATATTTTGAAATTCGATCAATGATTCGCGGAAGGACTATTGATATACAATATAACTGGCTTGTAGACACTTCTACACAGTTATAATGGTTTCTTTAGTCATTTTATAATTGAAATCTTCGAGTCGTTCGTGCATATCTTGATAAAGTTATCATTTTCCGTAATACTTTTTCGTAACTTTATTACTGGCTGGAGAAAAATCAAATTTTCAAGATGCATTTAATTCTAAAAAATTTGCAAAATGGAAAATGTTTAAAAATAAAGGAAGAAAGAAAAAAAAGAAGGGAAATACGTCTTTAAAGGAACGAAATTTAAAATCAACATTTTTACGAAATTTTGCTGATTTTCCATCCCTCTTTGCTCTCTCTTGAGAAAGTGTGCTTCAGAGGCGAAAAAAAATTCATGAAAATGCGCGTGACCCTCCCAAGACGCGCACATAATACGTCCTTAAGCGCAATACCCTCCTTAATGACTATGTAAAAAAAAGAACTCGGCGAGTAGATAAGCTATGCCGTTTCCAGCACAGGCCGTTTCCAGCACAGGCCGTTTCCAGCACCCCCTCCCCCTTTGTGCTGGAAACGGCACAGGGGGGAGG
>JAPYYQ010000856.1:0-60874 GCA_030522585.1 Anagyrus pseudococci
CTAATTTTGTTACAAAAGATACAAAAATTGTATTTCAGATAAATATTATTGTTGAGAAAGCACACTGCTAAAGTAGTTAGCAGCGGTTTTTTTCTTTTGCGCGAAGCGTCTTTTTAAAGATGCGACTAAAGAGAGCCAGGCTATCCGCTCGATGAGACTCCGCTGCCGAATGATTTCATTATTCTCGGGCTATTCCACAGCCGCTGCACTTGACGTCTGTCTTTTGCCAAAGCTCGCATCTTATCCGATTTCGAGAAAGTCACAATAAGCCCGAAGATTTGCTCTTTTCTTTTTAATTTTATTTCCTTTTATTTTAATACGATATTCTTTTTTTATGTTCCTACAATTATTGGTTTTAGGAAGTATACTCAGTGTGACAATAATGATAGTATGAATCTATTTAATGAAGATTTTTATGTCAGCGATCGGTCAATCGTACTTGACAAGTGTACTTGAAAAGGATAGAAAAAAGGCTATATTTAAAGTTGAAGATTACGCGTTATTATCGATCCAACTTAGTTGCTCGCGGCGACAAATCTATCTTATTTTTTAATAATTATATCTACCAACTTCAAATATACTCGAGATATGAAAGATAAGGTCGCAAGGCAGATTGTTTTATTATGCGATAAAAATAAAAAGTATTATCGAAATCGCATCGAATCCCCCGAGAAATCGATGGTAGAAAATTCCATGTAGTACAGGGACGTAAATCATTCCACATGTCGCGACCTTCCCGATTTGTTTAAATTTTGAAGTTCTATAATCTCGCGTGAAAAGTACTTATAATCACAAGGACTTTTTCCCGAATAAAACGATGAAAAATAGAGCTGATCAAGAGATTATTCGATAAATCAGAATGAGCATATCAAGGAGAGAGAGAGAGAGAGAGAGAACACCATTATTATAATACAAGGTCCTAGTATATCGCACGAGTGGCATTCAATCACAATTTTACGTTTTTCAGAGAATACAAAAGTTGATTTCGTATGGGCCTCTTTTCTCCCTCTCCACCAATAATACACTCAATCATAAATTTATGATTTCCAAGCCGTCAGTCTTAACCTTTCTCTAATTTCCAAACAGCTCCACATTCAAATTCAGAATAAGATTCTCAAAAGGCCTTCACCCCCAGCAACAAAATTTCCAGCCTCATAAGTAAAATTTATCATCATCCCAAAGATATCGAATGACAAGGTCACGAAAAAAAAGAAAGAAAAGAAAAGAAAAAGAGGCAGAAGAATATATTTCCCGGGCAAATTAAATCTTCTGCTTATTTTTTCGCGACTCGTCCACGAAAGACAGTCGTCCCAAAGAAAAAGAGAGCCTGCGCAAACAAATAGATACACGTAAGGTCGCCTCGGGAGTTTTCAGGGTCGCGCAGGCTTGCACAACGCCGGGGAGGCTGGCGAGCCTCCAAAGCAATTTTGCCTAAGCCTCGAAAACCCCCTCCCTCATGCCTCGCCTGTATATTCTATCCCTCGGTCTCTTTTGAATCGCAGCAGCTCCGCGTTATATACCTGCACTCCGCGGCTACTGCTCGCACTTGAACTTGAAAAATCGATCGGTCGAACATTTGGCTGCAGTGCGCTCTTGCGACTTCCAATTAGATCTATCCCCCCACTCGTTTTTCTTCATTTTTAGCCAAAATCTATGCACTGCTCCCTCTCTATACGTGCCCTTATGCCGCAGAAAATCAAGAGTCCATAAAGCCTGGCCCAGCCTCTACACGAAAATATCTATAAATCAATAGCCTAACTCTGGGCTTTCTCCGGGTGATATATTTCAGTCAGTCATCGGCGCCGGAAATAGTCCCTGAGCCGAGAGTTAAACGAGAGTACGGTTGAGGGCTAAGGCGGCGCACAACACGTACACATACTTGCTCACAAATACATATATACATTTACTGACTCAGGCTCTATGGATCGCTATAACCGCGGGGGGGGCTTGCTGACCGAGAATCGCGAATCAGCTGATCGGCCGATTATCCCGCAGCGCTTTGCGTCTGACTATCGATCCGACCGTAGTCCCGGCGAATTCGTCTCTCCGTTCGTATACTATGTGCGTGTATTGTGTGGCCTACGAAAGCTGGATTAAATGTACACATACGTACATGCGAACATACACAAAAAATCGCTCGCTTTTATTATTTTGCCTAGCGTTTTTCGCGCGACTGAACGCACTTTTTTCCCTCCCCTTTTTATATTCTTACTCGCTTATTCACTCGGTCGATTGGATAATACTTATTTTTCTTTTTTTAGAACAATGGTCGAAAAAACATTTTTTTTCCGTCACCGGCTTATCCGAATGAAAAAAATGTATGAAGTTATGTAGTTTACGTGACGATTCTTCAACTCGCGAGGGAGTCTCGTATTAAGCGTCGGTATTTACGGGTCATTGCTCGCTATTGTTGTTGAAATGTTTAACGAATGCCGATTGATAGTTGTTTACAGAGTCTAGTCGCAAGGTTTTGTTCATTTCGTACACAATGCGATTGTGGGACGAGCTAAGAAGCCATACGGCTTATGCGTTTCTGGATTGATGGGGTCAATTACCCGTAAAGTTATTCGGTGCTTAATCGTATATTCGAATTGGATGAAGCCTTTTGACAGTTGATCCGTTGGTTCGCGTAAAATAATGTGTTATTTTACGCCGACTTTATTATTGGAAAAGGTACATAAACTTTTGTTACTGTGTTGAATATAAACATTTTTAATGATACTTTTTTACTTTTATTAATTATAAAAAGGATACTTAAATACCTTAAAAAATTTTTAAATGAATAAAAGATATGTGAATAATAACATATACGTAATATTTGAATTTGAATATTTTACGGTATTGTGTAACATTGTTATGTAAACCTATTCATATAGCTCGTAAAAATTGTCATTGATCTCTTTAAAGTGCCATGTGTATATAGGTCAATTGCAAATATTTTGGCTATTAGACGTATTTGAATGGTACAAGACAAGTTTTTTGGACAAAAGTGATTATTACAACATTTTTCTTTAAGAATCGACAATAAAGTTCATTCATATTACCGACGCCGAGAAACGAATCAAGTTTTTTCATTGTCCACTATCGAATTAATGGCATTAAATTGCACATCTACAGATATAATTACTGTCAATCAATTGTGCGTTCTCAATCTGGTTTCCAATTTAATTGTTATTGTCGAAGTAAATTTTAAAAAAATTGTACAAACACGGCTATAAGAATCTTGTGCACCGAATGCATATTTTAAGATAAAAGAATAATTGTAGCCCGAAGCCCTAAGCCTATAAATATTTATCAAATTTTCTTGTAACTTTTTAAAAATGTATCCACTGGCAGTTGACATGTTTGTGTGCCTAAACAATTAAGTAAGCCTCTTCACAAACGGAATACTGATCAAGCGAATCTATCCAAAAAAGGATGAAAAAAAGATCATCCCCCTCCCCCCAAAAAAGCCCCGTTATCTTTTCTTTATCCTCGCAAATCCTCGGATTGAATAAGCCTCAGCTTATATTCAGATTCATTTCAGAAAATTTCGCGCTTAAAAGCCGAATGGAGGAAGAATAAGCGTTTGGATTTTCAAACAAGTGCGAAAGCAATACTCGGACGAGCGGAAAATCCCCGAACTCGTGGACCTTCTATCAACATCCAATATACGGAATATCCCTTGGGGTCGGTAGGAGAGAAAGAGAAAAATAAAGGTACGCGAGAGACTTGGCTCGTCGTGATCTAAAAATAAACTGAACTTGACGCGAACTTCAAGCGCGAATATTCGATATTCCGGCTGTAATTTTTTGCCTCGACGTGTTTTTTGTTTCTCTCGTCCTCAGCAAAACATGTATAGCCGCTTCGTCGAAAATTTCTCAAGCTACAACAAGACGTTCTTTTGGGAAAAAGTGTTCATTTAAATTTCCAAGTGCGCATGTATGATTCATAAAATTTTGATTGATGAAAGTCGCGCGGCCCAGTGAGCCTCGAGTATACGTTCGAATGCACGAATACTCGTGGCAGACACGCCATCGGAGCGTATATGAAAATTATTTAACTCAACATACAGCCAGCTATAAGCCTAATATTTCTAAGCTCTCCAACAAGATTTTCTCGGGAGCAAAACATTCGACGCGTACCTAAGGTTGCGACATGTAGCCAGAGAGCTGCGCGGCGGGTCAGCTCCGCAAGGTATTAGACTATTAACCTCTTGTTCTTGGCTTCGATCTCAATCAGCGACTTACGTGAGCATCGCTGTAACAATTACGCTATCTCTCAGCTCTTCAAAAATGTTCAGTGTCGTACTTTGTTTTTACAAAATTATCTCTCTCTCTACCGACGTCAACAGCAGCAACCTTAGACTTAGTGCCTCTCTTCCCGGGAGTAAAAGGTAAATTTTCCAAATTCCATTCCCCCGAAAATTTCTCAGAAGAAAAACGATCTCTCGTAGAACCGACGCAGAACTAACGCAGAATCAACGAATTGTGAGAAAAATGAAAAAACGCGCGGGGGGATGGAGAGCTCTGGGGTAAAAGCGAAAAACGTTCGCTCGCAGGCGATAAGATGAGCTATAACATTGCCAGAGAAAAGTGTGCAGAGAGAAGAAGCACGTGTGGCTCGATGGGCGCGCAGACACGCCGAGCCTCTGTACACTATAAGCCTGTCGGCCAGAGCGGTTACCCGCACCTCTCACTACAACTACATAGTTCCCTCTTTCTCTCCGCGTAAACAAACTCTGATTCCGACGTGGCCTAGTAGGCAAGTCGGCGCACACAGCTACTCATAAGAGTCAGCTCCAATGAAATGTATTAACTGATGAAATTGAATTCGACTCACCGAAAGTCCCGCAGGCCGTGGCTGGGCCGCTGCTAGAAAACGACGGCGCTTTGCCGCATCCCGTCGCGCTCCCGTGTGTAGCGGTTGTCGTGGAAGAGAGGGCGCCGGGTTGAAGGGGGGCGGGCGTCCGACGGGAGAGGGAGAGCACGGCTGGACACGGGGCCTCCCTTGGCAGGAAAAACCCCGCTTTATATAGACGAGCTCTTCTCCGGGGGAAGGTCTTTGGCGTTGGCTGCGGGACCTGCAGGCAGTGCGGGCTGGCTCGGTGACGGGAGCAGCGTGCTCTCGCTCTGCTGCAACTGCTGCAAGCGCTTGGAGAGGGCTCACTGCGGCTTTGACGTTCGATCCTCGCTCTCTTTCTCTCTCGCTTCTAGGTAGCTATGCCGAGGGCGTCGCGAGAGCGGCGAGTGTGCCGCGCTACTCCGGCGGCCTGACTGCGGCGCCGCGTTTTTCTTTCTATCCGCCTCTCTCTCTCTCTCTCTCTCTCTCTCTCTCTCTCTCTCTCTCTCTCTCTCTCTCTCTCTCCCAATGCTTCTTTCTCTCTCGCCTGCCCTGCCAGTCAGCAGCAGCAGAACAGACTCGAGCAGCTCGAGCTGTCTTAGTCGTGTGCAAGGCAAGCAAGCGGGCCTCCTCCGCACATGCGCACACCCGCGTCGTCGCGGAGAGTCTGAGAGATGACGTAGGCAACGCGCCGGGGCACCCACGCGTACACACGTACGCTCCCCCGCGCTAGGCCGCCTCCCCCACCTTGTTTTTATTCTCTATCTCTTTCTATTCCGCGCGCCCGAGGGGTTGTGTGTACAGGGGGATAGGCAGGCCAAGACTGCGCCTGCGCCCCGACGCAGCAGCAGCGGAGCAACCTCCTCGTGTTTTATGTGTTACCTTTGACCAATGTTGTTAACTACTTTCCCGACGACCTCGACTACTCCCCTTGCGCGCGGCTGGACCTTTTTTACGCGTGAGCCTACTGGAACATCCGTTTCTCAGCCAATGCCCAAACCAACTACCGATTGGTCGAGCGCCACAAGATCCCCTGGAGTTGTCTTTTTTTTCAAATTTTGGAACGCCACTACGCCAGTCTCTGTTATTGTGACATTGGGCTTGGCACTTTTTTAATCGGCCCGCTGTTTGATCTTGTTAATGATTTATGCTGATTCTGGATTTATTTAAATAATTTGCTAAAATTTTAGTTTATTCGACTGGCAATGCTGGCAATAACGCGATTTGCGTTCTCTTTACGAGCAATGTACAACCGGATGCGAGAGTAAAAAATTAAAACGTTTAGTTCCGTAGACAAACGGACTTGATGAATTATGGAACACTGCCAGGCTCTGTGTTTTTTCTTCTCTCTCGTACATCGCCCCCCTCACCCCTTAGCGTTGTCTATATATTGCAAGCCGAGCGAGTTTTTTTCCGCGAAAATATGTTATTTGCTTATGCAAGCGACGTTCATTGAATGAGTACGCCGATATAATCTAGAAATGACGAATATGAGCTGAAACTTTCCTAAAACTTTCGTAAAGAAATTTTCAGTTTCAAGCAATAGCCACACTAATAAATTTTGAATATCGCTGCTGCGTTCGGTCGAATTTAAATCCATACCAACTTACGTTCGATTAGACGACGATGGAGCGTTATTCTTATCGTTCAATTACACAACAGCTCTCGAGCACAAATTAAATTACCGAGATAATTTTTGCGTTATAAAATTCCACCTTGTGCTTCCCTACAAGTCGTGCATACGTTATTGCGGCGGAACCGAAGGAAATAAGTCTCTGCTCCAAAAAGCTCAGATAAACAAGGCTAACTCAGAAGCTAACATGCGCGCGCGGGGGAGAGCAAACAGCGCGCAATCAGGAGAAACGTCCGAGAACCGAGAGCAAACGATAAGCAAACAAATGCAAGGACAGGGTCCAATAAAATCGGTATAGCTGTAGCGTCTGGCGAGCTTTTCGAATGCGATTGTATTCTGTATACTCTCTCTGGTCGATTCAAGCGACAATGTCAAGTCTACTTTGCGTGCAAGTTTAATTGCCCTTCCGTGCAATACGGACTTAGCGAGATGTTTCAAACGCTCGATGAGCTTCGATCGTTTAAATAGACTATCCGCCGTAACTATACGTGGATTTTGTGTAAACGTAAAAAAAGGTGTAAAGTTTTAATGAATTTGATGATTATTTTTTCTATATGATAAGATGTATATTTAACTCGTTCGCGATTTCGGTACGATTCGCTGATAATTGCGTGAAGAATCAAGTTGACATCTTAGTATTGATCGAGATCTATCCCAAAGATCGATATCAATTTTGCTGTCGTAATTTTTCCATCATCGACATTACGAAAGCGGCCTCACGATAAATATTTTCCACCCTCGGATCGTCAACCGAAGACCTATAGATATATGAGCATACGCAAAAGAGAATCAAGTGGAAAAAGGCCAAACCAGGCCAGACAGTATAATCGCCAAGAGGAGTAGAGCAGAAGCAGACCTCACGAGTCTCCCGCGCTCTGCTTACCAAACTTTGAAGCGCGGGCTATCTCCACAGCGACTCGGCATCATCGACCAAACATCCTTTGCTAGTTCACTTAACAGATCTCAATTCACTCAGGCGACATCTCTTATGCCTGTAAAGTGTCAACCAGCCGTAATCACTCGGTTTTCGCGCGTACATCCACGCACAGCGGCGCTCTGGCGGCGGCGAGTAGACCGCGCGCCGCGGCGGCGGCCGCCGCCGCCGCAGAGTCGCCGTCGCCGTCGACGGCGGCCGCGTCCTCCGTCAATGTTGTGCTAATACGCAGGCGAAGACGGCCCAGGAACGACCGGACGAACATCGACGACATGTCGTCCGATAAGGTGCTTCAGACTTTTTCCAATTCTACAGGTTTTTCGCGTTGCCTTGGCCGATTACGGCTTGTAGGCTGCTTGCCGGGACAATGTTGTTTTCACCTAACCTGTATATAAACACTACTACTACTGCACTGCTATATTATGTTTTGGTTTGATTGTTTTTTGTTTTGGTCGGCTTCTTTGAAAGATGATCGTAGCAGCCGATCGCTTCTGTTTTGGCTACTTACGGAGAAATGTGTGTATACGCCTGAACTGAAGGCTCGGTCATTTAAATGTATTTGAGTGTTGACAGTGGATGGTTGCAATGGTGGGTGAGATAGTTTGCGCGTTGTTTTTTTTCCGGTGTCGTACGTATCGTTGACGTACTAACTTTTCTTCTTCTTTAGTCTTGCTGCGTTTTTTTTCTCCACTCTATTATTAATTTAGTATAGTAATATGCAGTGGATAATTTATTGCTTGATGTATTTGTAAAGCTTATAAATTATTAATGAGTATTGAATTCATTTTTATTTAATACCTTTTTTATTAATTATAGGTGCTGTATAGACTAGACCAACCTCATGGGCCTGGCACAACATACATAAGTTGGAGGCCAGGAAACAGTACATATTTAGCCACTACAGGATGCGACTCCACTGTTGCAATTGTAGACAGGCAAGGAGAACTACAGGAGCGTCTTCAGCTACCTGGATTGTGTTCTGGGTATGGCTGGGATGCAGATGGAGATGTACTTGCTGCAGTATCAAATAGCTCCTCTATCATCATGTTGTGGGATGCAACAACTGGTAAAAGATCTCAAATTGACGCTGGAGTCAGGGATGGATTAAGTTGCATGATGTGGGCAAAAAGAAATTCTTTGCTTGCTGTAGGGACACATAAGGGAAATCTGGTACTTTATGATCATATAAATGCAAAGTAAGATGATTCTGTATAATCATTTTCTAACTGAATTAGTTTATTTGAATTGGAAATCAATAAATATTGACATTTAACATACTAACATAGTTTAAAATTTTTATACGTGTTTACAGGAGGGTTCCTATTTTGGGAAAACATAGAAAACGTATTACCTGTGGAGCTTGGTCAATGGAAGGTTTATTAGCTTTAGCAGGAGAAGATAGAATGTTGACTGTTAGTACAAATGATGGAGATACAAGAAGAGAAGTGGAATTACATGGCGATCCAACTAATGTGCAGTTTGGTGAAATGAAAATGGACCAAAGAGTTGGGGGAGAAAATACTGTAAATACATTTGTATATTTACTAATTTATAAAATTCATTGATTATCATATTAAACAATTTAATAACTTTTCTAAATGTAGGTATCAATAATTGTTGGTAAAAATACATTATACCTTTACAATATCTTAGATCCAGAAAATCCTATCGAGTTAACATTTCAAAAACGATATGGCCCTATAGTTACATACAGATGGTAAATTAATTACTTTAATTAATATTAATAGTACAAAATAAGTAATGTTAAAAGAGATAATATATTTATTAAAAAATAGGTATGGAGATGGTTATATCCTCTTAGGTTTTGAGGCAGGCTATATATCAGCAATATCAACACACATAAAAGAAGTTGGTCATGAATTATTTCAAGTTAAAAATCATAGGGATTCGTTAAATGATCTTGACATTAACCAAATAACACAAAAAGTTGTAACATGTGGTGATAGCAACTTAAAAATACATAATATGCAAAATTGCGAAGAGACTGAGAAAGTTATCACTGTGAGTGGAGAAACTGGAATTAGCATGGTGTCTTGGTCAGTGGATGGCTCAATGCTTGCAGCTGTTACTCACAGTGGAAATGTGCTTATTTATTTAGCACAAATACCAAAATTAATGAGCGTTTGTGGTAATAGAGTAGCTGTACTTGCTAGTCTAACTGAAGTTGCTGTATATTTGTATACTTTAGATAAGGTATCATCGCTTTTTTAAATGATGTAATTGATTATGAAATAAATTACTAGTAATGCAATTTACTTACAGACAAAACCTACACCACAAATAATAAATACTATTATTGAACCATCTATAGTTGCAGTAGGACCACTACATGTAGCAGTGGCATTAAATAATAGAGCATTATTTTG
Source organism: Anagyrus pseudococci (assembly GCA_030522585.1). Lineage (NCBI taxonomy): Eukaryota > Metazoa > Arthropoda > Insecta > Hymenoptera > Encyrtidae > Anagyrus > Anagyrus pseudococci. Next base: position 9,776 of record JAPYYQ010000856.1, read on the forward strand.
GAATTTAAATGTTGGACAGAATAATAATGCATCTATGATGCATTTTGAAAGAGATTACTTAGCTTCAGTTGAATCAATGAATATGAATGAAATTTATGCATCTGTACTGTTTAGTGGCAAATTGCAATTACACTCGGTAAGTAAAATTTACATTTTAAGATTATTTTTAAAAAATGTATACTCATAAAATAAAATTATTTCTTTAGATTAAAACTGATGCAACATTAATAAATGCTGGTAAAGATACCAAAATGTTTCCTGACCAAAGTGCCTTAAGCTCTAGTATAACGTGTCATGCACTTTCTACCGATTTCTTAGTATATGGAGATGATGTATGTTTACAAAGTATCTAAATCTAATTTAAAAAAAAAAAATTCTTACCAACTGTTTGTTTTAGATGGGCAATATTGTATATTTTTATCTTGAAGAATTTAAATATGCTACCAAATATTCTCATAATTACGGAATTAAACAAGTGTACTTAGATGCTAATGGATCTTTACTAAGCTTCGTTGATAATAGACACGAAGTTTTTGTATACGATCCACTTAACGAAATGATGTATCAGGCGCCCGATTGTCCCGACTCTGTTGAAGGAGTTGTTTGGGATCAGAATCTAATGGAGCGCACAATTTTTGCAGTTTATAATAATAGTTTAATTACAACCTACATATTTGTTAGATACCACATAAACGGTAATTAAAAAAAATCTGTTAGCATCTACTCCTGTGGAAATTGTTTTATTAAATAACATCTTAATTACCAGGTAGCAAAATATTTAAAATCAGCAATACCAAATTACCTTCTGATACTATGCCTGCGCTTATGTATTCGGGAGAAATGACTTTAATAGCGTCAGGCAGTAAATTGATACAGATTACTTTGTCATCACACGAAGAAGTTGGAAATATAATAGAAAGTAAAAAATTGCGCGAGATTTTTGATAAACAAATTTTGTGTGGAAGGTAGGCTTTTAATTAAAATATTCACATTTTATATTTTAAAAGTTTTACTAATAAACCCTTACAATTTTTAGATTCCAGGAGGCATTTGAAACATGTGAAAAGTTGAACGAAGAAAGCGATTGGATAACACTAGGAGAAAATGCGCTTGCTCATCTAAACCTTAATATTGGTAAATAAAATTATTTATTATTTTAAAATAATTTTACTGACAGTTACTAATGAAAAGTTTCTTTTATTTAGCTTTACGAGTATACCGACACATTGAGAATGCTTCAATGGTGTGGGCAATTCAAAAGCTAGAAAATACTGACGAGTTTCCATTGTTATGCGGCCACGTCTGTGCACTTCTAGGAAAATACGACGAGGCAGAGAGACACTTCCTCCAATCTTCTGAGCCGGTGGAAGCACTTTACCTAAGACGAGATCTTATGCAGTGGGTCCAAGCGCTTAATCTTGCTCAGACCCTTAAACCCGATGAGATACCATTTATTGCCAAAGAATACGCTCAGCAACTGGAGTTTACGTACGTTTCACCTTTGAGGGCTAGTCATTCGATTTTTATCCGTTTTTTATTCTTATTATATCCGCTTTTATGCTCATTGTAGGGGTAACTATCCGAAAGCTCTTTTGAACTACGAGCGTGGTCTGTCAGAAACTACGAGTACCCTACTGCAGCAAAATCCAAATCATCGAACTCAATGCTTGGCTGGAATAGCTCGAACTTCGATTAGGTGCGGTGACAGTCGTCGTGGCGTTTCTATTGCTATGGAACAAGACAGTCCTCGCTACTTGAGGAAAGAGTGTGCCGAGATTCTAGAGAATATGAAGGTGAGCTTATTCTATGTGAAATAACTACATTGATATCTAACAGAAACGATCAAATGTTTAATCAACGTGTCGTTTTAATGAATTTTAATCCTATCGTTTAATCCTTAAACATTGTTTCCATGCATTTAGCAATTCAATGAGGCTGCTATGCTGTATGAGAAAGCCGAGTACTTCGACAAAGCGGCGTCTGCATACATCAAACTTAAAAATTGGGTTAAAGTCGGCCAACTACTGCCGCAAATTTCCTCGCCGAAGATAAATGTTCAGTATGCCAAGGCAAAGGAGGCCGAGGGAAAATATGAGGAGGCAGCCAAAGCTTACGAGACAGCTAAGGACTATGATAATATCATCAGGATTAATTTGGAACATCTTAACAATCCAGGTAACTTTATACAAGCTTTGGAATCTATGATCGACGTTAAAAACTACAATTTTTTTAGCTCGAAGTGTTGAAATTGTACAACAAACTAAAAGTATTGAAGGGGCTAAAATGGTCGCAAGATTTTTCCAAAAAATGAATGATTACAATTCTGCTATTAAGTTCTTAATATTATCAAATTGTCATGATGAGGCCTTTCAGCTTGCTAATCAACAAAGTAAAATGGAATTGTATGGCGAAATTTTATCAAATACTATAGATGATGGTAATGTCAGAAAAGAAGACTTCAAAAGTCTTGCTATTTATTTTGAATCTCAAAAAAACAGCCTTTTAGCTGGAAAATATTATTTCTATGCTAGAGAATTTCATAAGGTAATAGCTTTTGAACATTTAAAAAAAGTTCAAGTTTAAATTTAAATATTTAATTATTTTCAGTCTTTAAAGCATCTACTAAAAGCTGCTCAGTTGACAACGGATGACGATGAAGCGTTGAGTATAGCTATTGATGCAGTAGCTACTTCAAGAGATGAAAAATTAGCAAATCAATTAATAGATTTTCTTCTTGGAGGCGACGGTTTACCAAAAGTAATAATTTTTGTTATTTTTAAGTAAATTTCGGAAAAACAATAAAATTATTTTTACAGGATCCAAAATACCTGTTTCGCCTGTATATGGCTCGTAAACAATATCGAGAGGCAGCAAAAACTGCAGTTATTATTGCAAATGAAGAACAAATCAATGGTACTATTTGGAAATAATAAAGAATATTCTAAAAATAAACTGATATCAATGTACAAACATTTTGTTTATTCAGGAAACTATAGAAATGCTCATGACGTATTATTCAGTATGTATCAAGAATTGAAGAGAAATAAAATCAACGCTCCAATGGAAATGCAGACAAACATGCGGCTCTTGCATTCGTATATATTAGTACGACTACATGTTAAGAGAAACGACCATTTGAAAGGAGCTAGAATGCTAATACGAGTCGCTAACAACATTTCCAAATTTCCATCTCGTACGTATATTTAAATTTGCATAACTAATTTTAGCTTTGCCTTTAAATTTCTTGAGCCAATAATAAATTTTCAGACGTCGTGCCCATTCTGACGTCGACGGTGATCGAGTGTCACCGCGCAGGGTTAAAGACCGCAGCGTTCAATTTTGCGGCCATGTTAATGCGACCCGAGTATAGGACGCAGATAGATGCCAAGTACGCGAAGAAGATTGAAGCTATCGTGAGAAAACCGCCACGTACCAAAGAACATGATGAGGATGAGCCACTTACTAATTGTCCCTACTGCAAAAACCGACTGCCTGAGACCGAGGTCAACTGCGACAATTGCAAGAATACCATTCCTTTTTGTATAGCCACGGTATATCAAACTTCCGTATTGAACGAAATTTACGAGATTTAAATTATAATTCATCTATGCTTATAGGGTCGACATATCGTGGAAAATGATTTTACCGCTTGTCCTCAATGTGATTTTCCAGCAATAAGAAGCGAATTTTTGAGGTAATCAATGTTTTGATGTAATAGTTCTCTTATAATTTATTTTATTTAACTAAAAAATTTTGTACGCTTTTTTTAGAATTCTCGAAACAGAAGATACTTGTCCTATATGCTCGGAGCACGTCGATCCGCGAAGCGTTCCCAATAACGTGGATATCCGTCCATATCTCTATTTTCATAGTAACAGTGAAAAAATAGAAACTTAAAGTCTGTTATTGTAACGCGTCGTAGTGTTTTAAAAGAAAAATGTTTGACCAAAAGTAGTTGATATATTTAAAAAAGATTAAGATCGAGAAAGAAAAATGTCAAAATGTACTTAAAAGAGTTAGTTTTGTTTGTTATGTAAGACTAATGTTTATACAAATGTAAATCAAACCAGTCATTCGGCTGCAATTTGATCTCGATCTTCAAGGTATGTAACGTATCCGTCCAATCTCAGTGTAGTATTTTTTATTAGGCGTAAGAATTTTATTGAATACATATAGAAATAAGTTTACAATCAAAACAAAATATAATAGCGCTCGAGCGTGCCGAGAGTAAATTCTCTGAGAATGTCTGATCTCTTGTCACAACAGACTGACTATTTTTAGCGATTATTTTATTGATATTGATTTCTTAAGTTTTATTTATTTATAGATTTATATTATCAAAGTTTATTATATACAAAAAAGCACCAAAATGATTGATTTTGTAAAATCAACAATATAAACCAAAAATTATAAGATTATCTAGCGATTAATTTTACGTAAGGATTATGTATTACATTATACTACCGGTCGGCCAGTATAAATTACACACCGAGCAGTTGCGCGTACAACTATGTTCACATTACTCCATCACACACTCGCTCGAGCCTCTTTTCACCTGTAGATAATATTGCTGAATAACAGCAAGCTGGAAAAAAGAACTATCAATAAAAGAAAAATCCGTCCAACAAAAATGAGCAAGGAAAACGAAACGTAGTCTCAGCGTTTATTTACTCCACACAAGATTCTTACAAGCGTCAAGCACTTAATCAACGCGTAATCAATCGAGGCGCCGTCAACTGACATTCCCGAGCCAAGATACAACAAGAGGAGGCCGAGAGCAAAAGAGCCAATCGAGACGCGCGTATTTATACGCTCGGGCTGGCGGACGCGTGAAAATGACCGGCGGGGGACTGTAAGCGGAAAGGAAGCGGAACGGAAAAAAGACGCTAAGATCTGTACGCAGCCGATTTCCAGGAGAGTCTTGCCAGTCGCTGCTCGCGAGAGCTACAAGTCGCGCTTCCATTTCTGTCGCCGTCTCCATTTATCAGATTGTATAAACGCAATGGTTAATCGCCAATTCAACCGTTGTTAGACTGTCTGTTATTATTAAAATTTTTCGGTAAGTGATTTTTGGCATCAGATGCATTATTCGAAGAAAAAGTGTAAAACTGCAGCGTGAATCACCATGAATTCATAAAAGCACAGCGTCATCGAAAACTCGGGTTACGCAATGTTATAATAAACGACGTTACAAAAAAAAGGAAGGCAGTAAAATAATAATCAAAGCGGTGTTTTGTAAATAAAATCGTTATTGCAATTGCACAATCGGTAACGTTCGATTGACATTCTCGGGTAAAAGCAGCATTTAACGTATAAAACAGGCCTAGTCTCCGTACGCGTAGGCTTCTTAGCGAACTTTCCGAGAAGGGCGCAGTAAAAAGATAAGAAGCGGGCCGATACACTCGCTTTGACGAGCGAGCGCGCGCTCGCGAGAAGGAGAGTGGCGTAGAGTTACACAACGCGCGTATAAAAAGGCAAGAGCGGAAACCGAGCGCGAAAGCGAGAGATGCCGAATTCCGGCAAGAGTGCGTTGCTTCCGTCGTTTCTCGCGTTTACGCCTCGAGCGCGAGGAGCAAAGCAGTATATAACCAGCCGATGGGCTGGAGAAGCGGAGTTGGCGCACAGCGAGTAGAAAAATTTGATGAGTCAGCCTAGCGTCGCGAACCAGCTCTAAGTGCACGTGTGTCGGCCGATTCGCGCTGGATTAATAACCAGGCAGGATCGTTATAAGCTGCTGCTGCTGCTCAGAGATTCTCTTGGTATATATGTATAGGTTTTTGTCAAAAGCAAGCAGCTCCGGGCAGCCAGATTATACTTTGATCGCGTCGAGCGAAACTCAATCGTCTGATCGAAGTATGTAATAAAGCCTGTCGTCATTGCTCTATATTTAGCCAGAAATGCAAGAGAAAACGAGCGAGATATTGAAGCTTATTTGATCTTCTTACGATTAGTGGTATATAGAGGCTAGCCAAGGGACGATGTTCGAAATAAGTTTGATCGAAAATTGAAACGGCCCAATGTGATATCGATCTGCAATTGAACCGTCGGCTAAAGCGACCAGAATCGGCATCTCTAGTTTTTAGGCGAAGCAACTATATGCGAGCTAAAAAAGCTTTATCCTTAATAGCTGTAAGGAGTAGGTAACGCGAGAGATAGTGATTGGTCGGTCTGATATAAAAGCGTCGCCGTGAGCGCGCAAAATATTTCCTCGTCTATTCGTCTCGTAATTGTTTTTGCGCCTCATCTGCAGCCTGCAGCGCCGACGTCGACGTGTGTTCCAGCTGCGTATATAGGTAGGCAGCGGCTGAACGCATCTCTATATGTGCTTTGTCATTACGAGGCGCTCTCTCGAGTCAAAAGCAAGATTAAATAACCGTACGAGGAAAGAAAGCCGGATAAGAGAAAACGCCGGGCTTCTCTTTCGACGCGCGCCTTCTCTTCTCTGATTTGAAAATGTCGAGCGATTATCGTACAACAATTGCGCACCAGCCGCACAATCAACAGGTGTACAATTCAGCTTCACCCGTTTATCTATATCTAAGCGATGATAAAGAAAATGTATATCAATGGAGTAAAGAGCCGAAGAGCCGAGGAGGCGAGAGAAGAGGGCCGGAAATCGATTTGATAAGGCGCAGTTTAATAAACTATTATTAAAACAAAACAATCACTTTTCCCTGGCGATTGCTGATCGAAGACTCGGATTTGCGAAACGCGCGCGCGCCGATGATCTAACTGTAATCCATTATAACGGTGCATCTAGAGCACTAAAACACACCGAGGCCGCGCGTCTGCATGACGTCGGCCCGTGCAGCTATCGATAATCCAATTGCTCCGTTATAAACAATGAGTATAGGCTCTCTCCCGTAGGCAGGCCACCCCATAAACGCGCGGCAAACCACACCGTCTCCATAGACCGCAGGCTCAAAAGAGCCTTGATCTCTCTTTCGTATCAACAAGAACCGCAGCCCGCGTCCATATAGCCGATCCGGCAGACTGCAGCCGAGCCCTAAATGCGATTACGAACCGCTGACGCACATCTATCCCGCGTGCGCGCTGAAAGAGCGAGACGAAAACGAGTAACTTTTCTCCCTGCACGCAGGTATATATTGTATACAAGTATATACAACAATAAGTAAGCTCCCTTGGCGTTACGTCACATATAAACGACGACGACGACGACACGTAGGCGAGAGAACACTCCTCGTCCCCCGCGCGCCCCTATCTTTTACTGCTCTAATGCGATTCGTTTACAAACAGACGACGCTCCGCTCGTAACTTCTCCTCGTGACCCCTTCCCCCCTCCCTCTCCATGCCGCCCGGCGGACTCTTCTCTCTCTTTTTTTTTACTTGGCTGCTACTTTAGCATACATGTATATACGAGCAGTGTAAGAGAAGGAGGAAGAACAGCAGCAGCGGCGCTGGAAAAGAGAGCGAAAAAACGGAGCAGAGCAAGCCTGGGGGCTCTCTCTCTCCGGCGCGCTTCCCCGGGGCGCACGCCGTCGCCTGCACTCGCCCAGTCTCGCTGGAGCGGCCGTTCCGTGCACTCTGCAATATATTCTTCGCCTCTCTAATACAGCTCCCCACTGCTCAATCGGGTAAGTATGCACAGCCAGAGAGAGAGAGAGAGAGAGAGAGAGAGAGAGAGAGAGAGACGTGTGTGCTCCCACGATGACTCCACCGTTTTCTTCTTCCTTTTGTGTTTCGGAGCAACCGATTTTACGATTACACGTCTAGCTTCCGATGTTGGCTCCCGCCTCTCCTTTAGTTTTACCCTGGTCCCTTAACAGTTTCACACGGCACTCGGTACACTCATACAAGCGATAGACATTGGATCGTTTCCTAACCTCATCGTGCAGCGAGTCCTAAAATTTCGGAGCGCGCTCGCGTCAACTTTGCGGCAACCTCGCGGATCTTCTACTTTTCTGCTCATCCCTTTGATAAACCTTAAGCCCCCGCCTTTTACATAGTCATCCTGCAGTGATTTGTCAATTGCGATAACGCGTGGTATAGCTTCAAAACTCATAACTTTATTCATTGCCTTGCATGCTCACGTGCGTCCTACGATAAGCGCGGGGAGGGGGTTAAACAGTGCAACAGCAAAGACAAAATAAATACCTACTTACTATAAGGGAAGTCACACGCACATTAAGCGTGTGTCTGCCCGTCAAATATCGCGCGAGGGGAGGCAAGAGAGAGAGAGAGAGAGAGAGAGAGAGAGAGAGAGAGAGAGAGAGAGAGAAGTGGAGCGCGCGCACACACAATCTTCTCTCAGCTTACCCACACACATAACCTCGTAGCCGTGTACGTGCACGGTAATATCTCCCTCTCTCGCTCTCTCACCGATGCGCTTACGTTGCTAATCGGCGTCGGGAACCGCTTAACAGGTGTGGAGTCAGCGGTGTTGCGCAGAGGAGGTGGTGGCTAAGCGTCGAGGAGTGGCGTATATAGTCGGCCTGGCAGCAGCAGCAGCAGCGTCCGCCGGTAGCGCACAGTCGTCCTCGACGTCGTCGTGATATCACTTGAAGAGTCGGTAAGGAGCCAGGATGAGCAGCGGCCCCCAAGTGGAGGCGGCTGCCACCTCCAGCCCAGTCTATGACTACGTCGCCGAGATTATACGCAGCCCGATAAATCTTCTCCTCGTCGGTATCATCGCCTTCCTCATCTACAAGATCTTCGCCAGCCGGAATAAGCGATACGAGTCGGCCCCACCGGCTAAGGAACTGCCTAAGCTCAGGCGCGACTTCACCGTTGAAGAGCTTAAGCCGTACAATGGAACGGGACCCGATGGTCGTATACTCGTAGCAGTCAATGGAAACGTCTACGATGCAACCAAGGGCGCCAGATTTTACGGCCCCGGTACGTATGGCTTGCTAACTTGCTTAAAACTCGAGATATTGCTTTTTCCTTTTCCAAAGAGAAGTAGAAGAAGACAGGGCAAGAATGAGTGTGAAATTTACACTTTGCTGACAAAGTGTAGATGTGGCAACAGAAAATTCTGGTTCAAGTATTGGGAAAGATTAGCTTGCTTGTTGAAGTTGAAAAAGTGGAAATGTTATCACAAGTATGATTGTCAAGTATTCTGATAAAAAAAAATCAAGAATAGGTATATAAAAAACTTTAAATTGGATACAAGCTAGAGTACTAGATATTTAAATGTCTATTACTAGCTGTATTTCAAAAATAAATGTTGGGAGGAACAAATAATGCAATATTTATTGAGTAAGATCATAAAGTAGAAAGTATATAAGCAGTTTTTTTTAAAGAATCTTTTTTGCAGACTTTTTGTAAACTATCATTTCTTGGATATTTATACAAAAATTTTTAAAAGATGCTTTTAAATGTATTTTTTTTAACAATTAATGATACTTTTAATTTCATAATTTTGTGTCCTTGAAAAACAATTGATTTTAATTAAAACAAGAGTGTTTTAAATTTATCAAAATTAATAGAGTTTTAAATGGTATTGCATCATCTTATAACTGATTAGATACTCTTTTTTTCTTTACTCTTAGCAATTTAAACAATTTCTTGTTTGTATTATACTCTTGTTATTACTTTATCTTCAGGAGTATTATTTTAAATCTATATCAAAATAATAATTTGAATAATAATAATTCTATTTTCCAGGTGGACCTTATGCTGCCTTTGGAGGACGAGATGCCAGTCGTGGCCTGGCAACATTTTCTGTTGTCTCTGGAAATGATGAATATGATGATCTCAGTGACTTAAACACAGATGAAATGAACTCTGTCAAAGAATGGGAAGAGCAATTCAAAGGTTAATTAAATTTATATTTCTAAAATCAAAAATGATTTTTAACACAAATAATTTTGTGTATAATATTTTACATTTTAAAAATAATTTAAAAGTTTCTTTTATATAAAATTTTGATTGAATTTATTTTATTATAAAGTAACTGATTTTTTATCACTACTAGACCAAGCTAAATGAGTTAGTCTACTGACTTTAAATTATTTCAAATAGTGCATTATACATGAGATCAACGTTCAAGGTTATTATGACAATGCTTGTATTTTTTTCAACCAGTTTTTTTCTATCTTCTAAAGTTGCAGTTTTTACTTTATTTTTGTTTGTAAAATATTTTGAAATTTATTTACTTATCCCGTTTTTAAGAAAACAGGATAAGTAAATAACGGGATTACAAGAGTTTAGATTATCTTATAAAATTTATCCTTTTTATTTATGAACACATTTTTTATTGTTAAAAATATTTACTTCAGAGAGGTACGACTATGTGGGTAAGCTTTTGAGACCTGGCGAAGCACCTACAAATTATTCGGACGAAGAGGAAGAAGGTAGCCAACAGGAGAGTGAATCCAAGGCCGACGGGGATTCCAAGAAAAATGAATGACCGCTTAATCGCCGGGTCAAGTTGAAAATCTCAATGGTAAACGCGGCGCGCACATTGTTGTTAAACGAAAAAATTTATGGATTATCAATCGCGAATAAAATTGCGATTGTTCAACTCAACGTTCTGCTATCACACATTATTTGATTATAAAGATAACGTGAATCACGCGAAGTAATAAATGAAAATTGTCAATCTGCTGACAGAATCGGATAGACAAGTACCGAACGTTGGAATTAAGATCCTTTAAAGACTTGATTCACAAATATTCTGAAACCGTATGCGATCACGTTTTTCTTTTATATTATTATACATATATAATTACTGATCGTGAGAAAGTTCTTTGAAATGTACCGATGTATTCTTGTACAGTGGATCCCGTACGGTATTTTATTCGTGTTCAATCGATGATTTTACTATCTTGCACTGATATGAGAGACGTGTTGATTTCAAAGAATTTTTTAAAACATTATAGGGGAACCATTAAAACAGACCAAAAGAGTGCATTTGAAGTGATAAGCGTTTTTTATGCCTACAAAATTTTCATTTGTAAAAAGCTATTGACAAACAATATTTTTCCAGTCAACAGCTCCAAGTATAACTACTGTATACTTAAAAAAAGGTATTAGTGTTGGTAAATGAACTTCTTATTCGCCTATGTCGTGGTATGATTGCAATATAGTTTGCTTAAGAAAATTTATTGTGCATTATCAAAGTGTCGGGTTGTGTTAATCCTGAAATTTGCACTTACACTTGAATTTTGTGAGAAATAAATGAATATTTTTATTATGAAATTATTTTAGCTGTTGCAATTATTTCTATTTGTGTGCGACTCTTAGTTTTATAATGATGTTTGTAAAAATGAGATGAAGTATCGCACAGTAAAATTTGTTAAACTTAGGTGCTAGTTTTTTTCTAAGCAAGAGCATAAGTTTAACTAAGAAGAAATTAATTTTGAAAATCGTACTACATAAATATAAAACTTTTCTATTGCAATTTATTATAAAAAAATTTACTTAAAAAATCACGTTTTTTCTATGGTTATAAAAAGCAGTTGTTTTGCTTGTGTATAGATAGTTTTTTAATGTATTTAAAATAATAATTTTAATGAATAAAAATGCAATTCCAGTCAAATTTGATTCGTGATATTTATTATTTTTCAGTAATTTTTTCAGATTTCAAAAAATCAAATAAGATGTTTTTAAAACATAAAATTTGCGAGAACAAAATATTTCACTTCATAATATTAAAATATAATTGAATATTTATCAGTACAATTCAATCTGTACAAAATTGTAAAAGAAACGTCGAAACGAATGCAAAGAATTCGATCGAACATCGGAATAGGCCAACGATTGGGCAAGTAAAATCGTTTTTACTCTGTTAAAAAGATAGAAGCTGCATCTAGTGGATTGTACATTTTGTTATTCAAATACCATTTTTGTTATCACAATCGTCATTAATTATTAAATTCTCAATCTGTGATATTTTAGTTTTCTTATCAAACTTATAAAAATAAAATATGGCGATACTTCATCAATATACCGATAAACAGAAAAATATAAAATGTTATAAGCACATCAAGTGCCTTCGCGGTAGCGCCACTAATATGTACACCAATGGTATTGTATAAGCAACCATTAATTTGTCGCAACTAGCTCCGAAACTGATACAATTGTTTACTTTAATTATCAACCTCTTGTTTTGGCCTTTATACTTGTCCTATGACGGGCCTTGTGTACTATTAAGAGCACAAGAACAGAAGGCTGCAAGCAAAAGCGCAATGGGCATGGAGGGAGATGCCGGACGCGTGCCAGTATACGTACTCTTCCCAGTACGGCCTCATCTTTCTTTGCTTTGCACTTAGCCGCTACGCTACGCTAGTGTAACCCGTGCGCTCTTTGTTTTTTCGTGCTTGCTTGGAGAATGGACCACTCACTCGTTAACGGAACGATCGCCTCCTTATAACCAGCCTTACGTGAGACTAATTACATTTGTCGTTTCTGTTTTTTACTTGTACTTTTGTTTACAATTCCGAAACCTTTTTAATTTTCAGCTTTAAAACTAAGAAGAAAACGGATAATAACATTTTATATGAAGTGGAATATCAAAGGAGTTTTGTAACAAATATGAACATTCAGAAGAAGTAACAATTAAAGGATAGTAATTGGGCTTGAACCAGGTAAGAATTTTTAGTCAATTGATGGTTTGACTTTGCAGAAAGTAAAAGTCAAACGGTTCATGACTGTGTCGCAACGGGATTGAGGTGTTTTTGTTCATTGTACCCAATTAGAAAATTATATTTTTTCATTCAGTGATGAGATTTCAAAGAATCACAGAATACACACGATACTTGACGATCATTCGTTTACACTTCAACTGTGCGTCTAACGATTTTATTGTACAACAGAGAGGAGGGAGAGAATAGGTAGTTGGGGAGAAGCATAAAGAAGATGCGACAGGGAGCAACAGGAGGCTGCAGCGAGTGTATATGCAGCCGGTTGTGCGATTGGTACATGGAGGGAGAAGTCGGTCGCGTGCCAGTCCCTCTCCCCTACCAGTTTCTCTTTGCTTTGCACTTTGCCGCTTTGCCAGCCAGTTCTCTCTTGTGCACGCGTTCTTTGTTTTTTCGCGCTCGTTCGCCCGCGAATGAACTACTCACTCGTCGGCGCTGTGCCGATCGCCACCGCCTTATAGCGACCGTCTTTTTGCCCCAGCACCGACCCTACGTGAGAGCAATTATGCTTGTCAATTTGGTCATTTTTCTTGACCGTTTGTTCATTTTACAGTTCCGAATCGCTTCTAATTAACACGATTGTACTTTTTGGAGACATTATAATTTTAACAACTTGTATTATTAAAAAGTTTGTACACACAAATATGGATACTGGGCTTATGTTTCTCAACAAAACTGATGAATGAAGTCGCTCAAAAATTGGTAATAAACATAAGTGCGTCGGCGAACGGACAAAGGCGGCAAGCAATTATTAAAGGAGTGTGTCAAGGTGTCCCTGAGCCGGAAGGTCAAGGCTCGATGACAAAGTTGCAGTTCGGATGTATATCTGTATGCTCACTGTTGAAAACGGCGATGCTCTGAATCTTGGGCCAATGGATCACCTGTTTTTTCTCTCCCCCTCCCCTGCAGTTAGCGAGCCCCGAATCGGCAAGCTCTCGCGCAGCTGTCCTCCAGACCTCCCGAGAGCGCAGAGAACGGCGCGTGCCGACCGTGCGCGCGCGATCCCCACTGCATGCGGACTCGCCCCTCCTTCTTTTTCTTCTCAGCGCTCTTTTTCTTTCTTCCCATCTGGCTCCGATCGCACTTATATACGAGAGCACACACAATTCGTTTGCGCGCTCCGTGTCGCACTTGTCGCTCGGCTGCTCGTAAGTGCGCTGAACTTGGACTTCTTTTTCTTCTTTTCTGGAGTGTCAAGGTTTTGTGATGCTGCAGCATTACTGCCCTTGTTTCCTTACTTTGGCAGGGAGAATAAGTTAAATGGATCTGACATTGTTTTGATTTCTTCTTTTCTTTTACTTTTTGGTGAATTAAGGTGCTGTAACTATGATTTTTTTAAAGAAATTCGCAAGTACACGTACAAGAGACACCTGAAAAAACTACTTACTCTAAACGTTTCTCCTTTTTCTTTTTTCCAAGATAAAACATATTTCGGCTTCTACATGTTGGACAAAAGAAAAAATTATAAACTCACCCACATTATTATCATTCTATTTTGTACATATAAGTCAGATATCATCGTATTATTGCAAAATATTTACGTACATTTCATAAATCAGTGCAATTTTATTGACATTTGCAAGTTACATCATTTTCGAAAAAGCTGCAGAAGAGAAAGAAAACATGTAAATTAACAAAAAAATATTGATTTTATTATTTCTACTCAAACCTGATTATTCAACAATATCAATAAAACACAACTCGGAACCTAAATTTGCAGTGCCGTTCAAAGAACGTTTGATATAGCCATAAACGGTGGAAAAAGAAGCAGTGTCCGAGCTATGGCCCGAAAACCTCTCCTAAAACTCGGCACACACAGGGGTATCATCCTGCCTCGCTTTGCTAGCTATTCGTTCGTATAAAAAGGGGGGAGGGAAGTCGTGTGTCCGCTGCTGCTGCACCTGTTCTCGAGAAAAGCACTCTGTGTCGGCGGCGCGCCGGGCATTTAATTTTCCCCGAAGCAGCACAAGGGTGCGCTCAGCCGTCAGCGTCTTCAGCGTTAACCTCTTTAGGAAAAGGAAAAGGGGAGGGTTGAGGGTAAGAGACCCAGGACTGTTTGTCCATGTCGCGTCATTTCAAGGCCCGGTTGCGCGAGACGTACAGTAGGCCGTAAAAGCAGTGGCGTGACCAGAGCGAGCCGAAGTCAAGGGGGGCGCGGCTGCGCCCCGAGACGAGAGAGAGCTCTCCTTTAGCCGGCCATTTTACGTGCCTCTCTCTCTCTCTCTCTCTCGCGCGCGCGACAGCGTTGACACGACCCTATATACGTGTTGTAACTGCGTCGTGGCGAGGAAAGAGAGAGCGCGCGACGCTGCATCCTTGGGAGCCTCGATCCAGCCTATATCTACCTCGTGGTCTGTGGTTCGACCGTGAGGTCAGCGTTAGACCCACAGGATAGCTCTTTTTCGATGCCCGACCTCGGATTACGTCCTTGAATGCTCGTCTTTGCCCTCTGCATCGTACTACACCTAACCTTGTCCATAAACCAATGGCGATTAGACTTTTACGCCCTTGAACACGTAACTGGCGACTTCATCTTTCTATTTAAACGATCCTGTCCTGAGAAGTCTTTGAACTCTGATAGGGTAATATTCAAAGGATGCTTTCCTTGAATGGCAATTACGGGTCGGAGGAGGAGCGCTCGCTTGGCGCTTGGCTCGAGCAAGTCCTAGCTTGTACGGATCGGCGTATTGGATCGCTGCTATATCGACCGAGAATTGAGAGTGAGAGAGATGCACGACGTGACGAAAGATGAGTCAAGACGCAAAATGCCCTGCTGACCAAACTCTCTTCCAATTTCGACTTTGCTGCCTCAATTTCACGATGTTCCGTCAAATTTTACTCGTTAATTTCGATTGTTTTGCTTTATTCGCATCGATATCAATCCTTAAATGCAACTCGGTTGCATTTGCATGGAAAAATCGCGTTTAACCTAAAAATTATTTGGGACCTCAAAAAATCGATTCAAAGCGTCGGCAAAGCATGCATTTCAAGTTTGAGAAGGGATTAGAGGCGACAGGTGCCAGATAAATTCGTCCAAAGGGCGGCTAAACGTCCGAAAAAGCCGAGATTGGTGAAGCTCGACAATGGCACCTCGAAGTTGGAGGCATCTCTTCCACGCACGCAGAGAGAGCCGTCAGCGCGCAGCTCCACTTGCGCATACCAGCCCTAACCTAAACCCTCATCCCAAGGCAGCAAAGTAAAAGCGACGGCCGGAACGTCACGGCGTGCCGTCGGATTTACGACCATATGATTTGAGTGACGCTTTATCGTGGATGGTAATAAAACCTATGGGCCTGGTCTGTTCGGCAGGCTTGCGGTCAAATGACCAGTCAGGATACGTGACGCTACATTGTCGGGAGAGCTCGCACGGGGGCTCGTAGTGGTGTTTAGATGGTTGACGGGCGGCTTTGGTACCGCTGTTACCGCTATACGCCGGGCTGGCCAGTCCGACATTTTCCCCTGCCAAAACGTATAAGCAGCGGCAAGAACAGCAGCGCCTCGGCGACGGAGCGGCTGGGCACCCACACAAGCCCAGCCGGAGCCCGCGCGCTTATACGCTTTCTCCCGTGCGCCGGATGATGTGCTGCTGGTGTGTATACACTGTGTACATGCACAGCAGCAGCAGAGGAAGCGAGAGGGAGAGAGTCGGCGAGTGCAGGCGTGGGAGAGAGCGAGAGGCGAGAAAGGAGGAGAAAGAGAGAGGATAGGAGGAGACGCAGGAGGAAGAGAAAGAGAAGGTATAAAACGCTGAGCGGGTCTCTATATGCCGCTGCTACTGCTGCTGCCGGCGCAAGGTAGAGCCTGCGCTCTTTGGAGAGAGAATATCGGGCTGGCCTGCCGAAGAGAGAAGTGTAAGTAGTGGGAGCGCGAGAGCAGAGTGGAGGTGGCCGAGGCTGGAGCGTGCGTCTGGGCGCCAGAGAGAGACGGAACGAGCCTAAGCGAGAGAGCCGCCGAGAGAGTGTCGAGGGGTCCGAGCGCCAGCAGCACCAGAAGGCAGTAGCAGTCCGCGCTTTCGTTAAAGCCCGAGGAGCCGCGCGCGTGGACCGGTCTCGCCGCGCAGCTCAGACAGACAGAGAGAGAGAGAGAGAGAGAGAGAGAGAAAGATAGAGCGATAGAGCGAGCGCGCGCGCGCGAGAGAGAGCGACAGAGCGGCTCGAGCCGTGCGAGAGCATACACGCCGAGCGAGCATAGCGCGCCGTGAGCGCCAAGCGAGAGAGAGACGCGGGCGGTCGAGAGCACTAGCGCGCCGCCGCCGCCGCCGCCGCCGAGCCAGAGAGCGGAGTGAGAGCCTAACTGCGGCCATTTTGTTCGCGCTTGGTCGTGTCGTCGTCGTCGTCTTAGTCGTACAGTCGGCGCCGCCGTCGCCGCCACTCGTTCGCTTCCGAGTTATATGTACGTGCGCGAGCGCTCGCACGCAGCCAGCCGAGTGAGCGGCAGGTTCGAGAGAGACGGAGCGAACCGACGAGATCGTGAACGCGTCCCCGCGCGTCGTCGGTGTACGAGCGGAGACAGAGCACGAGCGGGAGCCAGGAAGCCCTCGGACCGGAGCGAGCCTCAGGACCTCTCGACCAACTGGCCGACTGCCTGGCTCTAGGAGAGGCCAGCGCCCCACCAGCAAGCCCCCGCCTCGAGGAAGTGAGCACCAGCGGGGGAGGAGGCTCTGCCCCGAGGACGGCCCTCGTCCCAGGCTCTGCGGACAGATAGCGCGCGCTTCGCCACACTAGCAGCAGCAGTAGCAGTAGCAGCAGCAGCATACTCCGTGCGCCACCGGAGAGCAGCAGCAGAGCGCAAGAGGCTCGGAGAGAGAGGAGTGGCAGACCTCGACGTCGTCCTCGTCGCTCTCCACCGGCCCCTCATTTCGAGGTCGAGTTGCCTTCTGCCTGCTCGGCGCCGGGAGCGGCAGTTGCCGAGTGCGGCTCCGCAAGTGCGCGTGTGTGGAGGAGAGCTGGCGCTCGCGCGCGCGCCTCCTACTGCATCTGTGTGATCGCCCGAAGGAGAGAGAGAGAGAGAGAGAGAGAGAGAGAGAGTGAAAAGGAGAGAGAGAAAAGAGCGTACCTCCTCGGCAAGCCGTGTGTGCGTTTCGCGTGCGCCGCTGGCCCAGCTAGTGGCGGCTGAGCGGGACGAGCGCCGAAGCCACCCTGTACTGCAACCGCAACCCCCCCAAGTGATAGCTCGAAGCAAAAACTTGGAGCGCCCGTGAGAGAGAGGGAGGGAGTGCTGCAGCTGAGTACGTAGCAGAGCAGCCGGAGTCAGAGAACCAGGGCAACGAACGAGCACCCGGCAAGCACGAGAGCAAGCAGCATCTGCCTGGAGCCCGAGAAGAAGAGGAGAACGGCTCAGGACGAGAAGAAAAAAGAGCGCCGCCGGCTTTGGCAGTGGGCTTAGCGGTGCCGCTGCTTCGAGGAGGCGGGAGAGTCTGCGCGCCGGCAGCGGCCCCTGAGGGCGCAGAGCATCAGCAGAAGGAAGATGGTGCAGAGGATCGTCGCCTAGGCGAGTCGCCGCCGCCAGCACCACCGCCGACTCCGAAAGCCGCGTGTGCTTCTCGCCGTCCTTCTCACTCTCGTGTGCGTCCACGCTTCTCGCCGCGCGTAAACACACGGCGCGTAGGCGGCCCGAGCAGCGATTTTAGCAATATCAGCATCAGCAATAGAGAGAGGAGAGAAGAAACAGCTGCAACAGCGGCGGCGGCGACAGCAGAGCAGTGCCTGTGTGGTAGGCAGTCAATGTGGCTCCGGAGGCGGAATCCGTACGCTCTCCGCAGCTAAGGCTGGGTCCAGGAGGAGACGGAGCTGTTGGACGGAAAGGAAGAAGCACAGCCGCAGAACTAGCAGGAGTAGCAGTCGGTGGAGTAGAAGCTGCTGGAGGAGGCCGGCGTTGCTCGCGAGCGAGCGAGGAGTCGTCGCACCTAGCCCGTGGTCCCACGAGGATGCCCAATGGTTGATAAGGCACGGAGAGCAGCAGCAGCGCGTGCAGCAGTAGCAGGGTTCGGAGCGAGCGAGCGCACGCCGAGGACCGGCCGCCGGCACGGGAGCGCGGCAAGGACGAGCGCGACGACGACGGAGCCGCCGTCGCCGGGGAGCAGCAGCGGCCGCGGCGGGCGCTGCTCCTTAAGCGCCAGGCCGCCGCTCATCGTACACGGCCATCACCCAGTGCCAGCGAGTAGTAACGAGCCGCCACCGCCGATCGGTGAGCGGGCCCTAGTGCCCGCGATAATCACCATCCACACCTGCTGAGACCCCATTAGTCTCATCCTCCTCCTCCTCCTCCTCATCATCATCATCATCGACGCCGTCATCATCATCATCATCATCCACCTCTACAACTCCGCCGCCGTCGTCTTCGTCATCGCAGCCTTTATCAACGCCAGAATCATAGAGAGCAGCGAAGTAAGCCTCTTTGTATTAACAGTGCAGCGGCAACAGTGCAACAAAAGTGCAGCAGCAGTAGCAGATTTTCGAGCACGCGATATCGGAAGGACAGTGCAAACGTGTGCTGCAAATTCAATAGTCCGCGTCGTCAGTACGTGCCCCAGCGAGTACGTTTCTGCTAAGCCAGCCGGCCGGCCAGACTCCACGACGATAAGGCGCCAACTCGCCGATACAGTGCTCGCCCTGACGTCCAGAAGCTGACGAACCAGAGAAAACAATGGCGGATCACCTGGTGGACGGGCCGCCCAACAAGCGGCCCAAGCTCAACGACCCTTTCCAGGGCTCTTCCGATTCTTCGAGTGAGTAACTTACACCCCCAACACTCTACCCCCCCCCTCACATACACACACATACACTTAAAAACAATTTTTCTTTTCTTTCTCTATCTCTTTATATACTTTATTATTTGTCGGACTTCATTTTTCCCTTAGTTTTCGAAATTTTACTCGAATACTTATTTATTTGACGATAGGGAAGATTCGCGAGTGATTTATACTATCGCGGAATCAAGATAGCCTACCAGATGTAGGTTCGGTAAGAGACTCGCTTTTCCAGAGAACAGAAGTGTAAGGAAGAGAGCAAGAGGCGTGTAAACACGAAAAATCAGATGTTTGGTCGCGCGAGCGTGTGTGATGTGACGCAACGAAGAGAGCAGCGGGACTGCCGCGTTTTGCGCGCGCCCAATGTGCTGCGCACGCTCTCGGCTCTCTCTCTCTCTCTCTCTCTCTCTCTCTCTCTCTCTCTCTCTCTCTCTCTCTCTGTTTACGGTCGGGATTCTGCGCCACCCGCGTGTACTGCTCAGTGTGTCTTTTCCGTTTTCTCTATAAAAAAGCAGTTTCTCGATAATCTTTTGACTCCATCCTGGATTATAAGTTCTTCATTCTTTGTCTTTATTCGAAGGATTTTTTATATGTTTCCTCGGAGGTTTTGTTGTTTTTATCTTATGCACAAGGTTTATTTTGTTCTTCTGTCCTTTTCCATCCGAAGGAGAAAATTTTTACTTTACGTTTTCAAAAAATTCTGTTTTACTAGGTTGAAAGGTCTTTTATGTTTACTGTTGGATTTGAAATTTGTGTCAGTAGTGTGAGTGCGACGTTTTTTTGGGTAAAGGAATCAAAGTTGGAATTGTGATAGAGCAGGTGAATCGTAGTAAAGCGACGTTGATGTGTTTGTAACTTTGACTTTGACACAGGTGTGCCATTGTTGTGATCGTGAGTTTTGTTGAATTTCAATTATTTCAAAGTTCGAATAAGATTTTTAGTAATTTTAATTTAGAGCATTGGAAAAATATATTAATAATTCTTAATTAATTTAAACATTTCTGGTGCAAAGACGATTGAAATCGGCGATTCTCGTAGGTTAGCACGTAGACAGGTGAAAAATTGTAAAAACAAATATCTAGGTATTCCTTGAAGTATAGATTGGTTCAGAATAAATGGATTAAAAAGTTCATTAACCCTATTTCTTCAGAACAACTTTCTACTTAATAAACAATAAATTATTTCACTTTATTATTTTATAAATGGGAGTTCTTATCTCAATCTTATTAGTATGTTGAGTTGAATTATTAAATAACTTCTGAAAAAAAAAGTTAGCCAAAAGTTGTTCGGCCTAATCTTCAAGATACACCACCGACAACAATAACAGAGTTCGTTGATACTTTCGTGTGAAAATGAGATCCTGAGAAAAGCGTGAATGATTGAAAGGCAAGGGCATTTAAAATCTCTTGAATCTCGCTACTACTCGGAATTTAAAATACAGCGTACGCAAAGGCGATCAAGTCGCGTGGCGTCCATCAGAGAGACACCGCGACTGGGAGCGCGCGAGGGCGCAGAGAGACGGAGAAGGAGTGAGTATTGCGGCGGCCTGCTGCACAACGACTGCTGTTGGTGGTGGTGGTGGTGGTGCTTTGGTGGCTCCGCTGACTCCGCACGCTCCTCCGCATAAAGCGTCGCGTGGTTGCTCCGTAGATCGGTGGCGCTCTCGCCTGACCTATTTCCTCGACGGCTCTGGCCCTGCATCTCTTGTACTCCGGGTCTCCATTCTCGACGGCTCAAAGTAGGGAAATCCAGAGAGGGAGAGCTGCGAGGGCTCCGTGCCGCGCGAACTCTGACATGTTGTTGCCGCGGCGCTGCTTCTCTCTCTCTCTCTCTCTCTCTCTCTCTCTCTCTCTCTCTCTCTCGCGGCGTGCAGCACACTCCTCCCCGACGCCTACGCGCAGCAGCAACAGCACACCGCGATCACTCTCCTCCTTCGTCGCTTATCGCCGCCGCGCTGCTCACTCGCGCCAGTCGGCGGCGGCGGCCCCTCCGTTCTCGCGCGGACTCGATCCTTCTCTCCATCCTATAGCTAAGCACTGACGGACGCTTTTCTCTCGGCCCCGACACCGCCAAAGCCACTCTGCCGGCGCGCCGCTCGATTTTCGACTGCTGCTTACGACGCCTCTCGGGCATTCTCCGGCTCTTCCTGCTCACGCTTATGCTCTTTTTCATCTCTGTTAGCTCTTATTAGACGTTCTTTTAGGTCAGTTGCCGGAAAAGCTTTTTTTCTCAACTTATCGATTTTAAATGTTAGACATAGATTTCCTGATGGATTTAGCCCTAGACTTTTTGGTCACAGCTCAATTTTAGGATAGACAGATTTGAGTAACTATTCAGGTTTTGTTTTCAGTGTCAGGGGGTGTACAAAGCTTAAAGTTCAATGAACTTAGACACAATGGTGTATAATTTTCATACATTTCTTATTACTTTTAGTTATTTAATAACTGATTTGTTTTTCAGTTGGTTGTTGTTCTTATTTACAATTTTTATTTTGTCCCAAACACATCAATAAATTTACAAAAATGAATTTCACACCAATCTTCAATATTCCCTGTTTTATTACTATTCAAATTTTTACATGTGCATAAATTGTATTTTAGATTATCCTAATATTATATTTTAGGTTTAATTTTAGTAGAGCATGTTGTTTTGCATGAGCACTTTAGAGACAAATTCTGAGAGAAAGTAGACTTGAATTCCGCTGGCATGCCCTTACGCACTAACCATATCTCTTATTGTACTACATTTTTCCTTAATCTGCTTTATTCTAAATACTATTTCATCTAGTACAAATTTGTAATAAATCTACTCTACAAAATTCTCTTACCTACTCTATTTTAGAAATACAGTTATTCTAGTGTACAAAACATAATCCGTCAATCGATGAACTTTTGCATTTTCAAAGTAAGCTTGCAAGTAAGTCGCAGAAACTCAAAATGCTTTAATATTGCATATTCGATTGACGGAATGGTGATGGTATAAGTTTGCAATTATGTGTGTTTATGTATTAGGGTAATTCAAATAAGAGCTTTCAAATTCAAATACTTACATTAAAAATAACAAATATTATATTACTTACTACTACAAAATAGATGGTTTTTATACAAGAAATAATCAGTTTTTAAATTCAAACTCATTTGAATTTCTCTTCGACATAATACATATACATGTAAATGCAATAGATTAAACAAATGAAAAGAGGTAGAACTAAAATAATTATAAGCATCGGTGCTTTTTACTGAGTAAATATCTTAGCTTTTAGTTTCTGTGACTTAATTGTAACAAATTAAAATTATTCCATAATCAAATAAATGAAAAAAAAAATAAAGGGAAAAATATAAAATAAAAACAAAGACACAAGAAATACATAAGCTTAGTTTTATAAATTATGAACTGTAATGTATATGTAGTGAGTATGGCGCCTCTAATGGTGACCCATGCTTATACAAACTACGGTGGAGGTGGCAGTGGTAACATGCAACAAATGCAACTACATGTACAGCAGCAGCATCAGCTACAACAACTTCAGATGCAGCCTATATGGAACAACCACAGTCATACTGCACAAAAAAGAAGTAAATATTTTTAAAACAAAAACAAATGATAAATAAAGAAAAGTAACCAATAATGATAGCTTAAAAAGTTGTGATCTTGGAGATTGTTCTGGTGTTCATTCTTTTTTCATTTTAATTGAATAAAGTGAATTTACCTAGTAAAATATTATTTCATGCGTAAACATTTAATCCAACAAAATTTTAATGTTTACAATTCTTTTCTTTTCATAAAAAAAAAATTTCATTTTTTTTAAATCCATTAAAGTTGTTTTGTTTGTTGAAAACATTAACGACGTTTTATACTAATTGTTCACTCTAAAATTCTCTAAAATTCATAAAATATTCATTCGTAAAATATCAGTGATTAATCAAAAGCCAGACTCCTTGATCCTTTAATAGTGACAAAAGTGTACATTCGTTTGAGCACCATTTAAAATTATTTTTACCATCCAACTCCACCTCATTAAGCACAATACCATTAATTTTCAAATTCACTTACACAAACGTTTGATTAATTGAAACTCGTCCGGCAAACGAAAAAATTTAAAGAAATATACAAATTGGAGGTATCAAAAGAAAAAAATCGACTTCTTACTCAACTCACTTACCTTACTTGTGCAATAATATTGATAAAAACAAAAGAGTCGGAAGTGCAGCAGTAACGGACCTGCTATAGCTACTAAAAAGAGTGAATCTCGTGCATCGTATAACATCACTGCGTGTAATTTATCGGGTTTAACGTTAAATTATTTGCCATTAGTAGTCAAGGGCTGTTGATAGAGAAAAACGTACATTGGGCAACGAAGAAAATGGTTTTGGTCGTGTATTTCACGATATGCGGAGGAAAAAAGTCAACATTTTCAATTTCATAGCTTTAACATTGAGACATGCGGCAGACACACACAGACACATAGTTAAGAGCTACAAATGACTTTCTACGATGCAATTAATGTTGCGAGAGGGAGTAATCGGCGAATAATGTTTAGAGAATATATTTGTTAGCTAATTAGGAAAGTAAAATGATAGTCGATATTATTTTGTGTATCATTGTAATGGTCACCTTTATTAAACAGATTAAGAAAGACTTTACCGAGACGATGTAATTTGTTGAGTGACAACGCGAACAAATGCTCTTTCTCTCTCTCTTTCTCTCTCTCTCTCTCTCTCTCTCTCTCTCTCTCTCTCTCTCTCTCTCTCTCTCTCTCTCCTGATCAAATGCTCAAACAACTCGAGTCAGTAATACGAATTGAGTCTCTCTCGTGAGTTTTAACCAGCTGTTATAACACTTGATCACTTGAAACTTATGGATCGACCTATGATATTTTCATTAAATGATTAATGAGGATCTTAACGCTATTAGTTAATTTATAGACCTTTGACTTTTACTTACGGAATTTGCATTTTAATTGTTTACGATTATTGAATTCTTTTATGATTTATAATCGAGTGTACATTAAAAACGACGATGGATATTTGGCGAAAAAAAGAACTTATGTGTTTGTAAAGCTCATGTGTAGTTGAAATAATATAATAAATCTGTAAGTGTTAATGTAACATAAAAGAAATATTCTAATAAATTGTGAAAGTTTATAATAAGACGACACTATTAAAAACATATACATATATGTATGTGTATATGGTTAGGCAAACTTTAAGAGTAATTTAACAAATAACGTAATGAAAATGTTTAACGAAATTAATATTTTACATTAACAGTAACTTTAACACGCAAGTTGGAAAAAAGGTATAAAGGTGATGGTAGAGTGTAAAAAATAAAAAATTTGTTTATTTTTGTACGTTTAATTTTTTATTTTTTTTTATTCAATGTAATATAAAGTTTAAGAATGTCAAAAAAAAGTATATTTAGCTTGCAATAGAAAGTCTATCTTAGATTGACTTACCTTATATTTCTACGCATGTGTACTATGTACAGTTTGTCATAAGTAGCTTTGCAGCTTTTGTAGTTTACAAGCACGAGTTTACTATGGATCACGTTTTTTCATTATCCGCTGCAGCATAAACTGAAGTTGTGCTCGAGCGGTGTATGTCTCATGTCTTATTTCCTACTGTATTTAACTATATTTTTTTCTTTTGTTTGTTACTCGTTTGTTTATACTCATACGAGATAATTTAATTCAACGACAATGTTTTTATTTATTTGTTTATTTTAAGCCAACCCATTTTCTCACGCCTACACGCGAGCGATCAGTCGAATATTTTCTTGAACTAATCGTGAAAATTTTTTATCATATTACTAGTTCAATCGAGCAAGAAACTGAATACTAAATTGTTTTTTTTTTCTTTCTTTTTTTATTTTTTTTCTGATCAATTTTCAAAGAAGCAATAAAAAAAATTTTGAACTGTACCAATTTCGTATAGCACTAGAAGCTCTTAATACGAAACTATGGTGATGGTTCTATTAACTTCCACCTTCTCCCGGTCAATCAACTAACGTTACACGGTATCTTCGGTTCGCACGTTCACGCACATACTCAACCAAGCCCTTGTTGTTATTTTTTACCTCAACAATCATCCACTGTGTCCAAGCTTACCTTTAGCTGTTAGACTTGAAAATTTTCGACACACTTAGATTACCCAGTTCATAAATTATTTATCTTCTCAACCGTGTTGAAATAGCTCACAATTAGACATCATAATTGTTCATCGAATCTCCCGCGTATAAAGCCCAGTTTATCATCTCTACATATGTGTTGCATTAATTTCATACACGTGTACGCTCATGATGAGCGAGTTCGTCCCAAAGACGGTAGTCCTGGCATCCAATCTCTCTGCCGTCTTCACAGACGGAGAAGGCAGTATCATGTTTGTAAAGTAATAAGCTAATACTAATAACCGGCCTTTGCGCCTGGCCTCTTACGTGTCCCTAGATTTCATGACGAACATGGACATGCTCGATCTGGAGGACAACCTGCCCGACGATCTGCTGCAGACGGGCTCGTGGTCCGCGCCGACCGAGAACACTAAACCGCCTGCTACGGGGCCTGGGCCTGGACAGCAGAACGGCGCCCTCGACTCGGACCTGCGCCACGTACAGCAGCAGCAGCAGCAGCAACAGCAGCAGCAGCTCTCTCACCATCTAATCCAACAACAGGTGGGCATTCATTTGTTTGTTTACCTTTTATCTCTTTCTCTTTCACTCTTTTTCTTTGTTTCGCAAATATTCGCTTTTCCTTTTTTGATCGATTGATCAGAAGAATATCTTTCTATAACGCCGCCCTCATCGCGTATACCCATTAATCCCGAAATAAAGAGTATAAGTGCGAAACACACACAGGCGCGCTCTCGGTTCCAGCAGCAGGGCAACAAGGGCCTAGTGGCGAACTCGCTAGTGATGGCGGGTAACGCCCTTGGCAGCAAGTCGCCCAGCATGCAATCGCCGCCGAACGTCTCGGTGTCGAAGAACGTCGTCGACCCGATGGTCGTGTCGCTGGGCCTGCCGAGCAGCATAGCCAGCTCCTTGGCCGGCAACCAGCAGCAGATGTCGATGGCGAACTCGATGGGAGGAGCCGGGGCCGGCGGAGCGGGACCGCTCCAGGGCGCGATGGGCATGCAGCCCGGACAGCCCGGCGGGCCGCAGCAGCAGCCTGGAGGCCCTCAGCCCGGGGGCCCGCAGCAGCAACAGCAGTCCGTCGGGCAGCCGGGCCAGCAGCCCGGGGGCCAGCCTGGACAGCCGGGCCAGCAGCAGCAGCAGCAGCCGGGACAGCCTCAGCAGCCTGGCCAGCAGATGTCGATGCCGGGCGGCCCGATGAACGCCGGCCTCGTCATGACGAGCAGCGGCGCGAGCGTGGCCGGGGCGAACAACAGCAATATGAGCGGCATGGCCGGCGGCGGGCTCATCGTCGCCAACAGCCTCAATAAGCAGCCGCTCAACACCGTCACGATGATGGGCCCCAACACTCCCGGCCTCCATCACGGCGGCCCGGCCCAACACGCCGCCGGCGTTGGCCAGGTCCAGAACGGACCTGCTGGCATGATGAACGTACGCGCCGTAGCGATGCAGCAGCAGCAGCAGCAACCACACATGGTCGGAGGACCCGCGCGCGGACAGAGTCCCCATCAGGTCCATCAGGTCGGCATCGTTTCCGGCCCTGGCGGGCCTAGAATGCAGGCCCCGCCTAACATGGCCAACATGCCGAACATGGGCCAGATGGCTGCAACCTCCAGCCCTTATGGATATGGTAGGTTTCAGCAATTTTCTGTCTTACCTTTTATTTTCCATCAGTTGGACCTTTCATAAATTGTTCGTGGAAAAATAGAAACGGCGCCGTTACTCAAGTTCTTATCGTTGAAATTAAAGCGATAAATTTTGTGTAGTGCGCCATATTAATTTGGAAGGTTAATTAGCCCGTCTTGTTTACTTTACTGTTAAGATGGGTCAGTCACCTTAGCCACATTCTCCTTTTTTCCAACTAGCTACAATCAGTTGGCGGAAAGCTGAAAATTCTTAAAATAATCGTTTGTTAAAATCTTAAAAATCACTACTTGAATATCATAAATCTTGAATTCAGGCTCGCCAGGTGGTGGTCCAGCAGGTCCAGGTAACCCAGTAGCGGTGGTAACGCCCCAGCAGCGAAACGCCGTAGCGGCCGGCATGAACGCGGCAATGCAAGTCGGCCGCTTCGGCGGCGCGCCTGGTGTAGCAGGCCCCGCGGGGGCCGGCGCGGCAGGGCCTCTCGGCGCTGCGGGCCCCGGCGCTGGAGTGCCAGGCGGAGTGCCTGGCGCTCAGGAAGGCGGTATGGCGCAACAAGCCCAACCGCCCGCGCCGAGTCCCGCACAGCCCCAAAGTGGAGCGCCCAGCGGCGGTCAACCTGGTCCTCAACAGGCTACTCAAGCCCAAGTTCCCGGTGCTCCGCCACGTAAGTTTCGTCTCTTGCTCTTCCATACGGTTCGTTTATAGAACTGCCAATAATTTTGAGTGATTGTCTGATGTAGGAGCGAGACCAGCGATGGCGGATCCGGAAAAGCGGAAGCTCATACAACAGCAGCTGCTTATGTTCCTCCACGCACACAACTGCCAACGCCGCGAGAATCAAGCGAACGGCGAACAAGTTCAGTGTAACCTGCCCCACTGCAAGACTATGAAGAACATGCTGAATCATTTGTCACAGTGCCAGGCTGGCCGAGGCTGCACGGTCCCACACTGCACTTCCTCCCGGCAAATTATATGCCACTGGAAGAACTGTACAAAAATTGACTGCCCAGTCTGTTTACCGCTCAAGCAGGCAGAAAAGAACTGGCAGAATACTGCGGCTGGTGCAGCTCAAGCGAACAATCAACAAAATCCAAGTTTAGCGGATACGAGAAGAACGTACGAAACCCTCGGTATCGGTGTACCTCCTACGACGCAACCTGGACTGATGCCCCAAGGGGTTGGTCGGGGAGTGCGGATGGCAAATCCGGGAATGCAAGCGCAACCCGGTGCGATGGCCAATGTTAGATTAGCTCAACGTGATACCCAAGGTAAATTTTCGAAACGTTTTTAAACAATTATTATTAGTAGTATAAAATTTTGTTTTGAACTGATGATCATTTAACGTAAAAATATAAAAGCATCAGTTAAATGATAAAAAAGAGAAAATCAACGATATAAGCAAGTTGCAAGTTTATCAAGGATTTTAAATCAACGTGCCGGCTAAAAATCCTATGTATTTCTAAAGGTGGACCAGATCCGTCATCGGTGGCGGGTACTGGCCAGCAGCAGGTCGTGGCGCCGAACGTCTCGCTGCCCTTGCCGAACACGGATCCGTCCGGTGTCACGGGCGCTGCTGCTGCCGTAGCAGCGGCTGCAGCAGCGGCTGCGGCTAATCAACAGCAACCGACTCCAACATCAGCACCTGGTACTGCTGGTGTTGTGCCTACAGGTCAACAGTCTCAGCAACAGCAGCAGCAAAACGCTGCGGCAGTCGCAGCAGCCAATATTCAGCAGCAACTATTTGGTCTGAACGAGGCTGGACAGCCTGGTGTTGGCAGCTGCTTAATGAACGACAATGCTAATCGTTTATCCGGTGTGCAGTTACCGAGCGGACTGCAACCCAGTCAAATCACAGCAACGCCCGTCCAGGACACAAAGGAGTGGCATCAGTCTGTCACGCCAGATCTCAGAAATCATCTTGTACATAAACTGTAAGTAACTAAAAGTTTAAAAATTTTATAATAATGTACCTAAAAAGCGAACTTTATCCTCTCTTCAATTTTCTCTCTACATTATTAATTTATTATTACAGTGTTCAAGCGATATTTCCTACCCCCGATCCTCAAGCGATGTTGGATAAGAGAATGCAGAATTTAGTAGCATACGCAAGAAAAGTGGAAGGTGACATGTATGATATGGCTAATTCGAGGTCAGAATACTATCATCTACTTGCTGAAAAAATTTACAAAATCCAAAAAGATCTCGGTGAGTAAAAAAAATTTCAGAGGTTTCTTTTTTTTCATAGAATAAATCTTTAAAGTAACGTTATTACGAATTTTGTAGAGGACAAACGTCAAAAACGCAAAGAATTGCAAATGCAGCAAGCACAACAGCAGCAGCAACAGCCTCAGGCACCTGGAGCACCGGGTTCGAGCTTAAGGCCATGTGTACCTCAGAATCTTAATACTGTTGCGAGACCAATCAGCGCCGTCCAACCGAACATGCGTAGTCATTCGCCCGGTATGGGTCAACTCAGCCTTCCTGGTATGGCAATGCAACAGACTCGTATGCAGTTCAATCAACAAGCTCAGCAGATGCAAAGCCAACAGGTTCAGGCTCAGCAAGCGCAGGTGAGTTTTATTGATTACTGCACTTATCTGTGATTTCTTTAAATTTAATAATATCTAAAAATAATTTTTGTACTTTAATTCTCCAGCAACAAGCTCAACAGCAACAAAACATGATGGTCGGTCCAGCAGGGCCGAGTCCCAATGGTCAATCTGTCTCGAATGCGAATATGGTGGCAAATCCTGGCCTAAGTCCGTTTGGTCAACCTCAGATGTCTCAAGCGAATATGACAACAACCACGGCGTCCGTAACGACTAGTCAATTCCCAACGTCCAATGGCACGTCGGCCGGTCTGTCCAATAATTCGCCGATCCACAATCAGAACCAGTTTACCGACCTTATGAAACAAAGAATGGCGCAAGCTCAGTCCCAGCAACAGATGCAGCAAAGTCAGCCGACAAGCACAGCGAATCAAAATGTAACGGCAACTTCGATACCCCAGGCGCCTTCGCCGTTTGGAAATATGCAACAGCAGCAGTCGCAACAACAAAACCAACAGCAAAATCAACAGCAGCAGTTCCTTGTTTCACGACCACTCGCTTCTACCACGCCCAACGATAATGGGCTTACAGTGTCAACGCCTCAAACGATACCACCGCCCGCGTCGAGCGGTCCCAGTCCCAGTGCCGCGCCCATGACAAATGGGCCGCAGTCGGTAACCTCCACACCTAATACCCCGCTCGTACCTTCGCTAATGACGCCATCGCAGGTAAGTCTTGGTGTTTTTTAATCAAAAGACTCGTTCTTGTCCTCAGACTTATCTTGAAAATAAACTTGGTTTATTATTTTTATAGGTGGTGACTACTGCTAATCAGACGCCGCCACATCCCGGCACGACTCCGTCCCCGGCAGGCTTGGGTAAGGGCATGAGCTTACAAGAACGAGCTGCTCTAAACGCACCCCGCAGCTCATCGATGTCATCCCAAATGGCTGCCATTAATGCGGCTCTCGATCGTGACAACTCGCCGTCGCCCATTATGAACAATAATAAGGGTAAACTTGATACAATCAAAAGCGAAGACGGTACAGGCATCAAAATGGAAATGGATCAAGATGGTGAAGGCGGCGATGGTGCGGGTATGGGCAGCAGACCCGAATCTGCAAGTGGTAAAAACGTGAACAATGACATGAGCTCGCAGATCAAGACTGAAATCAAACAAGAACCAATGGACGAAGGTTCTGGAGATGTTGGCGCCGCCGGAGGCCTTAACATCAAGGTATTGTTTCTTATAAAATTATGTATCGACAACCACGACTATTAGTTAGTTACACAAACATTATAATATTGTAGGAGGAGTCGGGCATCAAAGATGAAATAGTATCAGGCATGAGTCAGGAATCTTCGAGCGGGGACATTAAGCCATCTATGCCGGAACCGATAACACCAAGCAGTAGTGCAACTGGTGACAAAAAACAACCACCAGTATGTTTGTTCAAGCCCCCCGAACTAAGACAGGCATTGATGCCGACCCTTGAAAAACTCTACCGACAAGATCCAGAGTCGTTACCGTTTAGACAGCCTGTTGATCCACAAGCCCTTAATATTCCTGACTACTTTGACATTGTCAAAAAGCCAATGGACTTATCGACAATCAAACGAAAACTTGACACGGGACAATACAGTGATCCCTGGCAATATGTTGACGACGTGTGGTTGATGTTTGAAAATGCCTGGTTGTACAATCGCAAGACTTCCAAAGTTTATAGATATTGTACAAAGGTAAGTGCTTGTTTCATTGCAAGCAAATATATAATCAAATGAATTTAAATAATTTGTGAATTTGTAATTTTTTAGTTGTCGGAAGTTTTCGAAAAGGAAATCGATCCTGTGATGCAAGCGCTGGGCTATTGTTGCGGCAGAAAGTACACGTTTAATCCTCAAGTATTGTGTTGTTATGGTAAACAGCTGTGCACAATTCCAAGGGATGCAAAGTACTTCTCTTACCAAAACAGGTCAGTAATATTTACATCATGATTATTATATACATAATAGGTGTAGTATTTTATATGAAATTCGTATTTGGAGAGAATATTGTCACCTAACTCTATTATTGTATTGCATGAATGATTGTAGGGTTTTAAAAAAGTATAAAATAATATTATAATAAAAAGATGTTTTTGATTTTTCAAGGCTACAAAATTATCTCCAAATACACTTTTGATTTTCATTTACATACTGTGCATGATTAGACTAAAATAGAATCAAAAGAAAATATTACAGAATTTTTTCAACAATATTTGCACTGACAGAAAACAGTAGTTTTGACTTTAATGCGCTACAATACATTAGATTAGATAAATAGTCTATCACTTTTTATATATCACACTTCTCGTTTTAATCAGTTTCGCGTAAAATTAATTTAAAAAAATTTATTAAACAGTTTTAATTTTTTCATCTGTTAGAAGTTAGTAATAACTAAGCTATTTGTTTTTGGTCGTTTTATTTGATTGAATAATATTCAATTTCCAACATCAAAGTACGAGTTTTTAGTATAAACTCTTTTTTAAGCTGTAGCTGTAATACAGTACTTTATAAACATTTTTTAATGTTTGTAATAAATATTTTTTTATTCAATAACTGCTTATAATAACTGTGATTAAATAACACTTTATCATGTATTGTCACTATTTTTCTTCTCAAAAATTATACTGTTGCTAAAGATTCAGCACCTATTTAAATACAAAACACAAGTATCGTATTATCGCTAAAGCTGATTTAAATACAAAAATATACGCGCCACAGATAGGGCGATGAAATAATACATCAATGACGCATTATTTCAAAACGAAGTCAAGACCCAAGTCAAAATTTACCTCCGTCCATTCATACTAACTATACGCGATTCCCTTTCTTATGGCACAGCCGTTAATAACTCTTTTATTGGGCATGACAAGTTTTCAAATGACGCGTTTCCATTTTGTAAACAAGATACTATTCGAAAGAAACAAAAAACAAAAAGAAGTTATTTTTTAAAATTAATTTTGTGTATGTAACAATTTAACTTATGTTTTTATATAACGTTTATTTTTCTAACCATGGCACCATTTGTTCTCTTCTTTGTATGTACCCTCCTTGAATAAAAAAATCAAACACATCCACGGATTGCGCACACAACCGCACACACAACCAATCCGTGTTTGCCGCTTGCTTCTTGTGTTGCCTACGTACTCTTGCTTCTGAAACCCCATGCCAACCACCAACCACCTCTTCGCCATCGATCGATCGCAAATCAATTGGTTCCTTGGACACTCGGATGAACAATGACTGAACGAATAAAAACGAAACACTGAAAACTCAATCGGCACATGGGGAATCGCAAAATTATCGCAAAAAATACTTAACTTCATACGTATAATATAATGATTGGTACTATCCATAAACGAACGCAATCAATTGGCTATGCAAACTGAAAAAAATATTGAACAATCGGAATATCAACCGGATTAATTAAACGTAACGGAAATAACAATCACACGCATCCATACGTTGAATGCATCCTCTTCTCCGACAATTGTGAAATGTTGCATATGCATTTGGGTGCTCGTTTGTGCTGGACTGTCACGAAAAACTGCCTTTGCTCAAACACGACTAACGGCCGTATCCATGAACGAAAAATCAAACAAACAAACAAATAATATGAATTGAACCAAACGATAAATCCGAATGTCCGATAAACCCTGATCATTTTGGACTGAACTGATGCCGGATGGTTAAATGCAAATAGTGTAAAGTCTCCTTATGGTCTTGTTCCTGACAGATACACCTTCTGTCAAAAATGTTTCAACGACATTCCCGGAGATACGGTGACGTTAGGCGATGATCCTACGCAGCCACAAACGTAAGTATCCAAAACTTTTTTTACGAATCGCTCAACTACCTCGATGATCAAAATATAATTGTTAACAATTTAATTGTTACTTGTAGTGTCATCAAAAAGGAAGAGTTCCAAGAAATGAAGAACGATCATTTAGAGCAAGAGCCATTCGTGGTCTGCACAGATTGCGGTAGAAAGGTGCATCAGATATGTGTGTTACACATGGAAGCTATTTGGCCACAAGGGTAAGTGTCGTTTGTAGAGAATCTCTAACAATAACGATCTGTCGCATAATTATTGAAACTAATGAACGATTCTCCCATCCTGTAGATATACCTGTGATAATTGTTTAAAGAAGAAAGGCCAGAAGCGTAAAGACAACAAATTCAGCGCAAAAAGGCTGGCAACCACGAAACTCGGCACGTACATCGAGACGCGCGTGAATAACTTCCTAAAGAAAAAAGAGGCGGGCGCTGGCGAGGTCGCGATACGTGTCGTTTCCTCGAGTGACAAGGTGGTGGAAGTGAAGCCAGGCATGCGAAGTCGATTCGTTGACACGGGCGATATGCCGGGTGAATTTCCTTACCGCGCCAAGGCGCTCTTCGCCTTCGAGGAGGTCGACGGTACCGATGTCTGCTTCTTCGGCATGCACGTGCAGGAGTATGGCAGCGAATGCACGCCACCCAACACCAGGCGCGTTTACATAGCCTATCTCGACTCTGTGCACTTCTTTAGGCCCAGACAGTTTAGGACTGCCGTTTACCATGAGATTTTGCTTGGCTATCTCGATTACGCTAAGCAACTCGGGTAAGTAACTATTTGTACGAGAATTTTTTTAAGATAATGATCAAAAATTTTATTGAATATTTTGTTTCTAGTTATACAATGGCTCACATCTGGGCCTGTCCGCCGTCGGAAGGTGACGATTACATTTTCCACTGCCACCCTGCAGATCAGAAAATTCCTAAGCCTAAGAGATTACAGGAGTGGTATAAGAAAATGCTAGATAAGGGTATCCATGAAAGGGTCGTGTTAGATTTCAAAGTAAGCAATTCAAGATCTTTATTTATTTAATAAGTGAATGTAATGTGTAGTCCCAGTGTTTCCTGTATGATATGTTGTCACATTCAGGTGTCTAGTGGGACTTACATTAATTTGACCACAAATAAGCTAATGTTCTTATTCATAAAAGAATTTGAACATAGAATCAGTGGGCGACATTTATTTATTCAAGCAAATACGATAAAATTTTTTATTACAAGCAAATATTAAATAATTCTTTTTTTTTAGGATATTTTAAAACAAGCAATGGAAGATAAATTATCGTCGGCTGCGGATTTGCCGTACTTTGAAGGTGACTTTTGGCCTAATGTTCTTGAGGAGAGTATAAAGGAATTGAATCAAGAAGAAGAAGAGAAACGGAAGCAGGCCGAGGCTGCGGAAGCTGCGGCAGCTGCTAACGTAAATATCTATATATACAAAGCTTTTTAATGACTCTGTTATTTAGATCTAATCTTTATTCAATACTATAGATATTTTCATCATCGGAGGATGCAGAAACTGGACCTGACGGCAAAAAGAAAGGACAGAAAAAGGCGAAAAAATCTAATAAATCTAAAGCGAATCAAAGGAAAAACAGTAAAAAATCAAATACCCCGCAAACTGGTAACGATCTATCGGCAAAGATCTTCGCAACCATGGAAAAGCACAAAGAAGTATTTTTCGTCATCAGACTACACAGTGCTCAAAGCGCGGCCAGTTTGGCGGTAAGTCATTACCATAAAATTTTTATTACATTCAATTCAATCATGATTGATTTTTAATTTAAATTAATAATTAATTTAATTTTACAGCCGATCCAAGACCCAGATCCTCTTCTTAATTGTGATCTTATGGATGGTCGAGATGCTTTTCTGACGATGGCAAAAGAGAAGCATTATGAATTTTCATCGCTTAGGCGAGCGAAATTCAGCTCGATGTCCATGTTGTATGAATTACATAATCAAGGTTCAGATAAATTCGTATATACTTGTAACAAGTGTAAGAGTCATGTTGAAACTAGGTATCATTGTACAGTATGTGACGTAAGTACTCAAATTTTTAATTATTTGTCTATTCATTGATTTTCAAGATTTTAATAAAAAAATTTTACGATTGTAATTTTTTCAGGATTTTGATTTATGTTTGAGTTGTAAAGAAAAAGAAGGTCATCCACATGCAATGGAGAAAATTGGTCTGGATCTGGACGATGGGTCGTCGCCAGCTGACGCTAAACAAGTCAATCCTCAGGTATATAAATTTTATAAAATCTATAATAAAATTTTATTTTTTATTTACCGCCTAAAAAATTGTAATATATGTGTGTTTTAAAAAAATTGTTTCGTTGATAAAACAATTTGTTTCATCTACATTCAATAATTAATTAATTTTACTATTTTCTGATAAGACTTGTAATATCTTTCTTAATCGCGATCAACAGGAGGCACGGAAGTTTTCGCTACAAAGGTGTATACAGTCTCTGGTGCACGCGTGTCAGTGCAAAGACGCCAATTGCCGGTTAGCCAGTTGCCAGAGGATGAAACGCGTAGTAAACCACATAAAGACGTGCAAAAGACGCACCAGTGGAGGCTGCCCCATTTGCAAACAACTTGTGGCTCTTTGTTGTCATCATGCGCGCTGTTGTCAAGAGGCTAAATGTCCTGTGCCATTCTGCTACAATATCAAACAAAAGTTCAAACAACAGCAACATCATCAGCGCCTGCAGCAGGCTCAGCTCATAAGGTATATTAAATTTATTTTATTTTTGTTAAATTTGATTTTACAAACGTGGCGGTAGGTAATTTATGAATATTACTGCTTTATATAGTGAAGGTGTACATTAACATTTTTTTACAGAATTTTTAAAAATATAATTTATGATTAAATATTTTTAGTTTATGAAAGTTTTTGTATGTTAACGTTTTATATGAAAAGTGAATCGTTGCTCAAAGCAACGAGTAGTAGTAAACACGAGTATTTTATTAGCACTAGACGATCTATAAATATAGACAAGGCCAACGGTATGTGACGTTCTGTTATTTGCGAATCCTTCAATAGTCTGGCACTTGATAAAAATTCTCTACAATTTTTTCTGCGTAATATTATAGAAATTTGATTTATTAATTACTAAAATCATTAATTTGAAAAATGTAGAATTGAGTAACAGTAGTTAAGTGTGATTGATTTCATTATATTCAAATGCATTTAAAAAATACTGACTAGCAATGAAATTGAAATTTTATTAGTCTCGTCGTTATATTGTAACTTAATTTATTTTTTATTTATCAATTTTCTTATATACTTTATGAAAACTTTTCAGGCGGCGAATGGCTGTGATGTCGAACACGCGGCCATCAGGGTCGGAGTCGAGTATGCAGGCAGCAGCAGCACCAGTGAACCCCGCGATAACATCGGGAGTAGCAATAAAGCCAGGCATCAGTCCAACTTCGCTGCCCTCGCCTCATCATCAATCAGGTATCGGCATGAAACCCGGTACCCAGACACCACCGGCCCATGTGCTCCAGGTCGTAAAGCAGGTACAGGAGGAAGCAGCGCGTCAACAAGCACCCCACGCCGTTGGGTATGGCAAAGTGGCGCCTGGTGGAGTCGGTGTAGGTGGTCTCGGCGTGGGCGTGGGAACTGTTGCTGGTCAACCTGGCGGTGTCATGCCTCCACCTCCAATACAAAGGGTTATGCCTGTGCAAATGGCTAATCCAGGCGGCTCACATTTGATCTCCATGGACCAGTGGACGCCGAAGTAGGTTCCCTCACTCTTAAAAATTTATTGCTTTAAATGATAGTGTTGACTAATTTCGTTACGTTTTTTTTTATTGCAGCAATAACACGCTGAACTTTAGGTACCAACCGAACGCTGTTATGCAGCAAAACACTGGTCTTCGGCAGCAGGCACCTCAGTTATTGCAGCAACAACAGCAACAGCCACAGCAGCAGCAACCTCAGCAGCAGCCTCAGCAGCAGGGTCAGCCAGGTATGGTTACGGTCGGTGGACAAATGCAGCGTCAAGCCGGCCTCTTGGGTGGCCCAGCGGGTCAAGTCGGCCAAAACCTGGCAGGCAAACAAGCACTACAACAGCTGATGCAAACACTTAAAAATCCCAATCCTGACCAGCAAAACCA
Source organism: Anagyrus pseudococci (assembly GCA_030522585.1). NCBI lineage: Eukaryota > Metazoa > Arthropoda > Insecta > Hymenoptera > Encyrtidae > Anagyrus > Anagyrus pseudococci. The sequence goes on from JAPYYQ010000856.1 coordinate 47,454, forward strand.
AATACTTCACATACTCAAAAGTAATCCGCCGCTAATGTCTGCCTTCATAAAACAGCGCCAAGTGAGTATTTATACAATGTGCTTACGAAATCTTAAACTGTTAAATAATGTACACTTTTTTGTACTAATATGCAAGTACAATACGTTAATGAATCTCGTTTCTTTTCGAAAAGCAGGCGCTCGCAATGCAACAGCAACAGCAGCAGCAGGCTGGTCAGCATGCTGGTAACGCTGGCCAGCTGGGTCCTAACCAAGCTCAGCAACAACAACAACAGCAACAACCACAGCAGCAACAGCAGCAGCCCGGCTTACATATGATTCAGCAGCAACAGCAGCCACAACAAGCACAGCAGAATCGTATGCAGCTGCAAGCAATGTTAAATCAACAACAGCAACAGAACCAGCAGCAACAGCAGCAAGGCCAGCAGCAGACAAACGTGTCACAGCAACAGTGGTTTAAACACCAACAAATGCTCTTGCTAAGGCAACAACAGCAGCAACAGCAACAAGCAGCTGCGCAACAGCAAGCGGCAGCAGCTGCTGCAGCGGCGGCCGGTTCTCAACCCTTTACACAACCATCCGCTCCACCCTACGGTCAACAGAGACAAATAAGGCCACCTATGCTGGGTGAGTACTTTTAAATATTGGATACTAATCACATACAACTCAAAAAAATGTAACATCTGTTACTCTTTGTGTGCCATGTGGTATCTAACAATTTAATAAATGCATAATATTTGACTTCCAGGTTATAGCGGATTTAACGAGCAAGGCTACGGGCAACCGGGACTGAAACCAACGCCGCCTCCAGTTCCGTCGCCTCAAGGTGTGATGGGGCCGCCTGGTATTTCGTCCGTGCAGCAACAGCTGATGCAATCGGTGCGTTCACCACCGCCGATCCGCTCGCCTCAGCCGAATCCTTCACCCCGGCCGGTGCCGTCGCCACGCAACCAGCCGGTACCCTCACCTCGCGCCAATCCCGTTCCCTCGCCACATCACCACCCGGGCGGCCACGCTGGTGGCACGCCTACTCACTCACCGGCCCACGAGCTTGGCGGACCCAGCGAGATGATGCTGTCACAGCTGAGCCAGGCAACGGCCGGTGCGCAGCCGAACCAGCAAGGAGGCCATCCGGGCGGACAGCTGCCTCATCACCCCTCGCCCGCCGCGCCGAACGCCGCGGCTGGTGGCCAGGATGGTAACGATGTCACTCCCATGACGCCACAAGACCAGCTCTCCAAGTTTGTCGAGGGCTTGTAGTGACTGTTAATAGCTAAATCAAGATGGTGCTTGTAGAGACTCGACTTGCAGGTGGGCTCGGGAGGCTCTCACTGCTGCCGACCGTGCGTGTCCCGGCCTTTCGCATGACTCGAGCGAAAGGCGTATACCCTAAAAGACACGAGACAATGTTGTATAGTTTATACATATATAAATAAGTAAGCAGAAAAATAAGATTAATTATCGTGCGAGCACTGCGTACGAGCTGTAGGCAGAGCGGAACGAGAAAGAGGGAGGAGGAAAGGGAGCGTAACGACGTTATCCGCCTTTTTTTTAATTATTACACATATAAGATGGACGAGAAAGATTCCTCGATCGCGTCCTTTCCTTCGCTCACTCTTGTCTCTCTATGCCCGCTCGCTCGCTCTCTCTCCGTTCTTTACTTTTTGTATTTTGCCAATGATGCGCCGAAACTCGTTTATATGTATAAACGTAATGATTACGTGCGCGCGCGCGTGTGTGGGCTGTGTGTGAGTGTCGTTTATATATACATAAATATAAATATATATATATATATATATGTAGGTGTATGTATATGACCGGGGGACAAAAGAGAGGGAGAGGGAGAGAGAGAGAGGCGTGAGGCAGACCTATTTCCTAGAAGAGGGTTTTTAAAGATAAACGCAGGAGTATATACATATATATAAATAAAAGAAAATAAAACCGCGCGTTTTTTGAGTATTGAAAGACTATACATAAATATATAAATATATATATATATATATATATATAAATCTTTTTAAAGGAATTCCACAATTGATATGTATCTCCAGCCCCATCCCCTTGTCCTTCTCCAATTACCTAATCCTCACCAGACTCCTTAAACCTCGAGAGAAACAAAAAATTCACGTACACCGTAATTAAGAGCAAGCAATTTTACTATATTGAAATACCCTCGTATGTCTTAATTTCTTCTATATATAAATATATACATATTTTATTTTTCCTTGCTGCTGCTGATCACGCGCGAAAGCAGATTTTAGTGAAATCGTACAAATGTGTTGTGTATACTTAAACGTTAATTAATTATTAAATATTTCAACAAAAGTGAAAGGAAAGAGCAAGATAAATTACTATTGTAGCGATAACGCAGTTATTATTACCATTTACGTATATGTATTATATAATTATTGTGACAAAACCAGAGGAACGCAAAGATAAAATTTAGACGATAAATTTTCTTGCGCTAGAGGATGATTATATTGAAGAGTAACGATGGATGAATCAACAATCCGCGTATTGTAATGTTTTAAATTTAAGGTATAGAGAAATGATAGAGTTGAATAAAAGACAAAATTAAATGAACAATTTGCAAGTGCAACACGACGTAAGCGAGAAAGATTTCAGCAACTATTGAATAACGAAAAAAAATAAGTTTTTAGCGCCCAGATTTATTAAACGAAAAAAATGTTAGATCATAAGGTCATTTGTTATCAAACAAAAAAAAAAGAAGTAAAATATGATGCAGAAGTAACTGCGATAGTCCGTGTTACGGAAGCGTCGGATAGAAGAAGGGAAGAGATGCGAGTCCGCGTATGAGAGTATATGCATACAAGTTTAGGGCTATCTCGAGGCCGTGATTCTTGTAGCGACCATATAATATAAGAAAAGAAAATTTTACAAGATTATAACGAGCGAGACAACCAACAGCGAAGCCGAACAGGTTTATAGGCACACACTACTGCTAGAATCGATCTTGATTGTGCGCAAAAGTGTGTGAGTGCGGCTAAGACAGTAAACAAACAAAAAAGTGGGTTCGTCGCGTTATTGAGCAAAAAGAAAACAAACAACGGTATGTTTATGTGTGCGCGTGTGAGAGAAAGAGAGGGAAAGAGACAAAGAATAGAACACTTCGATTAACGCCGAGCGCGCATCGGAGGCATGTTCAGGAGTAAAGTCGGGACGGTAGGAGCGCAACCAAATACGTTAAGTTAGCAAGCGCGCCCGAGGGAGCGTGCGAGCGCAAAGCGACAGCGCTCGCACCTTCGCTCGCGTTATAATTTCCGTTTGACCGAGAGCAGCAGCGACGAGAGAGATGACACCCGGAGGCCTCCATCCTCCGCGCGACTAACATACATATTCTTCCTCTCACTTACTCTCTGTCCCTCTGCTTCTCTCTCACTCTCTCTTTCTATCTCTCTAAACTTCTGGTCTCTTGTTCTCAGTTTTTTAGCGCGAGTCTGACCTCACCGATGTCCTTCTTTATTTCTCTCTCTCTTCTGCTCCGCGTCCCACCTATCAAACCAACAACCCTTCGGCCTCCGCGCGTGTACAGTCCAAACAAAATGTGTAGCTATATGGTAACTTAGCCAAAACGGCGACGGGGGCCTCTTCGTATATTATATAAACACTTTGTAAATATTTGAAAAAAAATATGATTACGGTAATAATAATTATTATTAATAATTTACCTGTCTAATATAAATTTATTATTATCATTATTATATTATATATTAAATTTATTATTGAGTATAAAAAAACAAAATTAAATCAACTGATTAACGATTGCGAAGTATTGTATTTTTTGAGGATGAGTTGTGATGATGAGCGTGAAGTAGCTAACGGTATACTCCATTGTTTATTATTATTTTTTCTAATTATTTTATTTTAATTCTTAAGTCCCGCATTATGATACGAAGCGACTATGATAGTGTATCATATTCAAAGGGAAAACTTCTTTTACGTTTTTTTTTAGAAATCCTCGTCTAGATTTTAGTTATATCCTAATTTAAAGAAAATGAAGAGTGTGGTCGAAGCTACTGTACATTTATATATATACACATATATATATTAATTCATTCTCTACTAGTACACTGTATATTATATGATTATTTTTATTATTTCATTTTTGTTATTATTTTGAACGGAAAAGGCATCGTAGGACTTTGGAGAATGCATTTAACATAATTAGAGCCAGATTCGAAGAAAATGATAGAGAGAGAGAGAGAGAGAGAGAGAGAGAGAGAGAGAGAGAGAGAACAAAAGAATGATAGAGAGTGTTAGAATCTTCTTCGGTCAACAGAGAGAAAAGGAATTACTTTCCAGTGCGTTAATATAAAAAGTCCAGTGCTCTTGTCCGACTTACCATCGATGTTCGACTTGTGAAAAGAATTATTGTTTTTTTCCTTCTCTGTACAAAATGTTTTATCTATTTTATTCTTTATTTTTTATTCTTAGGGAAAAGTGTTTTCAAAGTCTTCGGTGACTTTTCAGTCTTTTTTTCCTTTTTTTAATAAAGAGATGAAAAAAAAATAAACCTTCCGAAATTCACGTATTACCAATTATTGATAGAGAGAGAGAGAGAGAGAGAGAGAGAGAGAGAGAGAGAGAGAGAGAGAGAGAGAGAGAGAGAGAGTGTGTTGCTCTGAATGTGTATCCGTCGTGCTCGTTGACTCCAGCTCGGCGCTGTAAAAGTTGAAAAAAAATAGACGAATGACAAACTCTTCACACGATCAATTTTTGCGTGCGTGAGATAAGTCAGAGAGGAGAATTGCAAACGAATAACAGATAGCCCACATGAAGGGAAAAAAGAAACAATGTGCATGATCAACTTCTTCCTAAGAAAAAAAACGAAAACAAAAGAGATGAACTAGGACAGTTGTGACGCAAGTACAAGTAGACTCAACGGTGTTTTACATAAAGAAACAAAAAACCTTACCTTTGTAAAAATGTAAGCCGATAAATAAAGTTTTGTTAATTTAACGATATGTCACTCTGTCATTGTTAAATTGACAAAATTTCCTTTTTATTTTTATTGAAAAATTAGAAATATTTTCCACTCATTTTGAATTTAATATTTTTATTATTTTTTTTTATTTTTTAAAGCTTTGAGTTGCAGAAGACAATCGTATTTTTTATAAGTTTATAAGACCACCTGTACAGTTTAACTACTTATACAGATACATGTATTATGTATCATTGTGATTAATGTTGTGAAAATAATGGTTTATCTTTATAAATTTTTATAAAAAATACGCAGGTCTTCTTTATAACGTTTAACTCGTCGTTTTCTAGAGTTTTTATGTTTCTTTTTAATTCCATCATTTTCATTTTGGTTTCGTATATTTTAATTTAGAAGAAACACTTGTTTTTAATTTAACAATAATTTTTAAACGAAATGAAACAAAATAAAAGCGCAACAGAAACATTATTTTTGTACAACACAAGCGAGGCTCTTACCACAGACCAGACCAACAGTATTGGACTTTGTATTCTACTTCGAAACTCGTACCAAGGCTGTGTTGCTCGATACAGTAAATGTATTTTGGAAAACGCAGGGCATCTCTTCTCGTGTAATTAATCTCCAAGAATTGTTGCATAAGGTTCTTTTAAGACATAAGTGTGATAAATTTAAGTTAACGCATTTAGTTGTATATTCAAAAGCAAATATTTTTTATTTTTTTTTAAGTTTTTTCTTAAAAATTTTAATATATATACATATGATTTCGTACTAGCTTATTTGTAAATATAGGTGAGATTAATAGTTCTAATAAAAATATTTACCTTTTTATTAGTTATTGTTTGTTGCATGTAAAGTTAACGCCAATCGAATAAATTGTGTTCGTTAGTAAATCATAATTTATGCGAATCTTTGATCTTTTTAAATACTATATAGTTAATTATAACATTTCTTAAACTTCATGTACAAAATAAGTAGTATATATATATATTATACCTGATTCTGACTCACATTTTATTTTATTTGTTCTACAACCGAATTCATCATATTTTTATCTATTGACAACCAATAAACACAACTTCGGTTTCCTTTCTTTATTCATTTTATTTTATCAGTTTAACATTAAATGAAAATTTGAAAAAAAAGCTCGTACAATTTCAGCCATCTACTCTACTGAAAGAAAAGAAACCGATAAAAACTAAGTGGTTACAAAATAGTACTTATTAGTACTGTGAAATTGTTTTTATACTCATAGAAAAATCATTTTAATATAAATTCGATTAATTCCAAATTAATTGATCTAAGTATTGCAATAACGAGACGATTAACATGACAAACTTCACGCAGATTAAATAGTTTAACTTGTTAATCCGTGACGTATTAATGATAATACAAGTTTAACCTGTAAAGATTATATTCAATTCACGATTGATTTTCTCGTTTGCAAATAGTAGTTTTGAATATTCATCACTTGCTCTAAATAGACATCTTCATCCGGAGTTAATCAAGATGTTCGGCGAGGAGCGGACTCTAGCAAAGCGCCAAAAATCGCCAGTGAAACCGGCCGCTATAAAATCGTCAACGTAAGTTCTCCAAAGCGTGCAAGCCCCCAAGCGTTTTCCAACTAACCGTAAACGAAACATACGCGAAAGGGAGCCCGAGTCGATTCTAACCATCGAAGACGAGCCAGGAGAGCAGCAGCAGCAGCAGCAGCACGCCCAGAGAAATGTAAGCGAGGTAAAGGATAAGACAAGCTCCGGTCGACCGGCAGCTCCGAGCCTCTCCGTCCGTCAAGCCGTAGTTACCATCCGTCAAAGCTCGTAGATCCCAGCTCAATGGAGGCTCTCAGGATATTCCGAGCAAAGTCCCCGTGCAAGCTCGGCCGGCCTCGAGCGGCGAGGTACCGGCCGTACCAGGGCCAGGAGTCCGTGCGCAAGACTCGCTCCTCGGCACTGCCCGGTACGTACACTCGGGGCAGGGCGTCCTTCTCCAGCTGGGCTTATTTCATGTTGATCTCGCGACAAGCTCGAACTGACATCCGAACGAGTCCGCGCTCGCGCGTCGAAACTGCCTCGACTCCCGACCTGCCGGACAACGCTGAAGCCCGAGCTTTCGACGCCAGCAAGCATTCGCGGAGGGACAGCTCCAAGCTCGGCCGAGCGGCTACTTGCTTCGAGCACCTGCGCTGGACTTGCGTATTCTTGAACCTCGTCATTCTGGTAGGCCGATTTTTCCAGCCATCTACTTTGAACACCAAGATATGCGGCTAACGGATTAGCCTCGTCGGTTTGCAGATATTCGGCTGCCTGTATCTCGGTGGCGGGATAAGCTTCTACGTTGGCCGGGACGTACTGCTTTCGCTCATGGAGAACAGGGATTACGCCGTGCTAACGGGCTGCCTCTACCTTGCCGCGGCCCTTTGCTACGGACTCGCTTTCGCGGGACTCTGGGTCTCCTTCAAGAGGCCCCGAGGAATGAAAAACGTGAGGAGGCGCTTAATCCGAGCGGTATATACCGGCACTGCTATAGCGAGCCTACAACTCGCCTTCTCCAACAGCAAGCCAAAAGGAGCCTGGCGATTAGTCTGATCATGGTCACGATACTGGCAGCCCAGGACATGGCGGTTTTAAATATTGAAAAAAAGGTCGAACCGCGACTTTTGGCATCGCTCGATGACGGCAGCACAAGCTGGGACTACTTTCAAAGGACCGTGAGTCTAGATTTTGGAAAACGCTTCAAGCAAGGATATTCTTTTTCTTTTCTTTTTTTCACTTTTTCAAGTTCAAGTGCTGTGGAGTTCGTGGGTTTTTGGACTGGTGTACCAAGCTCAACACGACGCAGACGGGTACTTATTTGGGGACTTATGTTTGCTACGTACCGGACTCTTGCTGTACAAACTATGTGGAGGAAGGGAGTGAACGGAATAAAAGAAAGTAAGGAAATAACGTTGCTATCGTAAACGATGTTTTTTTTCTATTTGCTGGTTTTTGGGAATAAGTTCAAAATTTTCTTTCGTTTCGTTTTCGCGTAGACACGAAACGTGCAGCGAACTATTGGATTCGAACAAGACGAGAAATTACGGGTGTATTACTTTGATAAAGATGGAGATTCGTCAATTGGGAAAGATGTACAGAATCGTAACTCTTAGCGCTGCAATAATAATGGTAGGGTAGCTTATACGAAAATTTCTTGTTGGCCTGGAATTTTATTGTTTAAACATGTCTGTTTTGGGTATTTTCAGATACTTTTGACAGTTTCTTCGTTACTTACTTTTTGGTATGTTATTAAATAATAAGATATATAGGACGTTTGACTTGAAGAGCTGTAATAAATGTATTATTATTAATCGTAAATAAATATGTCAATTTGAGGCAATGTCAGGTACGAGTATAAATGTTTTCCCAATTGACTGTTATTTGTAAATTTATAAATATTATAGATTATAAACAAATGACAACAAACAAAATGGAATGCAGAAATTAGATAACGTCCGCTTGGTCATGAAGTACCCGATACTTTATTTGAAACGAAAAGAAACGACTATTCGTCGGATAAATATACTTGATGCTTTTCTCAACAGTTCCTATTGATTTTAGATTTCTGCAGTTTGTTAAACGATAGCTCAAAGAACAAATAACAATCCTTAGTATAATAAAGTTCTCTAGGTGATATTCATGAAATATCAACATAATTTATCGGTGAAAAGTAGCAATTAAATATTTTCTTGGCGATAATCTGGTAAAATGCATTACACGGAACAAAATGGCTGATCCAAAGCAAGTATATACAGGTTTTACCTTTTACTTACGATCAGTAGTTTACTTACGCTTTCATGTATAATACTCGTTTTCTCGAGCATTTTCCACGAAGGCGTAATATTCATATCTGTCCTTTTATTTAGGAAGTACTTGTGTTTTTTTACAAAAACTCAGTAGAAAAATTTAATGCCAAGCAAAAACTAACAGGTTTTGTAAGAAATGGCTAACAAAGTCAATTATATTTCAATTTATTATTAAATGTGTCTACATGATACAAATCAAAGGACAACACAATTTTGGTATTCCTTTCTCTATATATAGTAAATATTATATATATGTACTTATATATAATACGTTATCTCTCGTTTTTAATTAATTTTTTTTGTTCGACTTCACGCTCCTTGCTTACTTTCTGTCTTTCATGCGCTTTCCCACTCTTTCTCGCTTTGAATCCCAATTTTTTCTCCCTCTTTCTCCTCCTTATAGGATGTGAAATATTAATTTTTTTTAACCGCACTATTTTTTCTCGTTTCATATATCGTTTTAAACAGAACTGCATTCTCATATTTTGTTACATTTCTTTATTTTTTTTTTGCCCTCGGATCAATAATCGCGAACTATCACAAAATTGATTGCTGGTTCTCAAGGATTTAATGGCTTCTTATTTCTTTTTTTTTATATTTATTCTTTAAATTTCTTTCTTTTTTATCATTGTCGTTATTTACTATTAATTTAATTAAGATTTGTTTTTGTACGAGGTGCTTCTAAAACCGTTACTGTATTCTCTCAACGAATATCGACAACCGTTTCAAAAGAATCGACTATATGCCAAGCGACTTTCTCCGATTCCTTTCGAAAAAGTCTTTTATACCCGAAGCCTTCGTTTATACAATTTTCATCATTCATTTTCTTTGTTTTTTTTCTCACATCTATGCTCAAAATACGCTTGTGTTGCTGTCCATTGATTAACAAATCGAAAATCACATATCGCTTTTTCTTGTCTCCCATGTCAGTTTCGCACTTCCTGATCCTCCACCAACTTTTTGTTTACATCAACAAAATTAAAAACAAAATGTAAGCTTCGTAAAATTGTCTTTTTAATAAACTCACAAATTATTAGCTTGATCCGAAAATTAACTATCTAATGAAAAATACTCATTAACGTGCGTTTGATAACAATAACAGCGGGCACACCGCTGCTTAACATAAATTCGTCACCTAAACGGACAAATTATTTTGTCTACTCGGCAAAACGCAACAACTAATAACATCAATAAACGCACTTTCCTTGGTCGTCACACAATTACAAATCAATTTTCAAAACGCTTACCTTAGTCCATCACTTAGCTTCACACTACAGCGTCACCATTTTAATATATTATCGTTATTATTATAATTATTATTACATTTTATAATCACAATTTTCGCGAATTTAGAAGACACCTGGTACGCGGTATATATATATATATATATATATATCGCACAATGATTGTGAAATGAAACCACGTTAGTTATTTTCTTATCCGCTTAAATTTTCTCCTATGATACACATTACAATGAGACACATTATTGTTCACATAGTAAGAATACAACGTCTACGTACAACCCGCACAGTTTGCGCACAATGCTCGGCTCAAACCCAATATTAATTGTTTAACACTGGCTTTTCACTCAGCAAAAGTAGTATCTCTTTGAATTCCACAATGTTCGTAACAGCTCGATTCCACTCTGATGAAATAATCAATTTTTATTGTCATCTCGGAATCAGAATTCGCACCTGTGCTGCTCATATCAGCAATTTTTAGTTTATCCTCACGAATATCAACTGCGATTTTATGTACATCTTTTCATTCAAATGAAATCACGATAAATCATGTACAAAATTCAAAATTTATCACGGAAATGTTTAAATATTCAGTTAGCGATCCAACTGTCGGCAACGAACGGACCTCTCGACTGAAACATTCTAACAAGATCCTCCGTCTAGTTCGTTCGAAAATTATATAATTGAAAATCGAGCTTTTACGTTTACCAATTATCAAACTTTGTCGAAGTCATCCTTAGCGACACTCTTTCTTCTCGGCTTTGCACCGATTCTTATCGACACTGCCGTATAAAATATAAGGAAAAATGCAACGTTAAATAATGGCAATAGGCAGCGTACAGTCTCACTGTGCACAAAGCAGTAGCAAAAAGCAGGTTGGAGGCGCAATAAGCAGTCTCACTCGCAATTGGACTCTGGTGCAGATTTACAGTCTGGTTAGAGCATTTTTATTGGGCTGTCAATTACAAAACTTTATTACAATGAAAATTTGACTGAAAATTCTGCAAATTACGTTTTTCTGTAAATTAGGCGAGCTTTAATCTTGAGCTGACCGAGGAATCAGTGCAGTCGCAGTTTATGCGTTCATTAAGGTCCTTTAATTACGTAGAATTAACTTGCTGGCCACAACCGATCATCAGTTGTGATCATATCTTCTTTCCAATCATGACAACTTATAAGTAATACAAAATTAAACATTGAGAATTGACAATCCGACACAATTTACTTCGAATTTTTCGACTTTTTACAAAAATTTCATTCAACTTAGCCACATCAGCATTCTTTACGCCTTTTTTGAACTCTACAAATTTTTCTTGTTTTTTTAAATTAGCATTAATCTTCATAACTTCTGCTGCTTAAAAAACGAAGGCCACTGAATCCGTTGCAAGCTATACCATAGATGTGATTTTCTTATTTTCCACTGCATCCGTGCATAGACCACGTCGAGTGCCTACAATGCATATTAGCACCCCGAGAGATGATCGGGCTCCCAGAACAAAATTTACTTTTGTGGTAAAAGTGACATGAGTTGTGTGATTTTCATTCCGAGTTATTGAGCAAGATTTTTTAACTGTGCTACTCAGTAATGTCAAAATGAAATCATGTGAAGTACTTTGTATAGATCAATGCAAAAAAGGGTGTTTATTCATTTGAACTTTTGTAATTAAAAACGTGTAGCTTATTTTTGAATACTTTGAAAATCCCTCCTCATTAAATACTTAATATAACACACAGGCTTTCTAATAATTACAAATAAAATCGTAAGTTTACAATATTTCATTTACACAGCTAATAATAAACATTATCGGGGTGTACATGTGCTTTCGGTGAAATACTTCCGATTAATCGGTTGATCACAAAATCGGGTATTGTCATGTTCCTGCAATTAACATATAACAAAGAAAAGTAAGACAAATTTCGTAGATCAGACACTTTGTTTAATGTATTTTTTGAATACTGATTGCCCATAGCCCTTAATATTGCACGCACCAAATTTCTGGTTTTATTTACTTCAAATATAATTAATATTAAACTATAACAACGATTTGAAATGAGTCTTGTATATAATAACTTTCAAAGAGTTATTTATAATTTTTTTTTAATAATTTTTTTGTGGGCTGAAAACTTTTCTTCTATAAACATCGAAATGACTCAAATCTATGAGTATCAAATTAAAATAATTATTAAAAATAGAGAAATTGTTCGTTTAAAAAATTGATTGATGTACATTTAAAAAATTACTTGTTTCAATTAATCTAATAAAATAACAATCATTTTAATTAAGAAATTAACCGTGTAAATCACAATTAACAATCTAAGAAAGCTAAAGATTAATGAATTACATAAAAAATTCACTGTTACGCATTTCTCATATATATATGTACATTATAAAATGCTTAGCAAGATCACGTTTGAAATCTTTGTGCTGCTTACATCGGTTGTTTAGAAGAATACCATGAGGGAAATACGAAATTTACTCGCACTCGAAATTTTTTACGAACACCGTTCACTTGGCCAGGCACAAAAAGGTTAGAGATTTCCAGAAGTATTAAGGGTTGCCTTTTTTCTTATCATCAAATGTTTATGAAATTCTTTTCAATGTACTAATATATTCATGCTACAAGTGGACCAAATGAAAGTTTTTTAAAACGAGATTCGAGTTTCGAGTATTTTATTTAATAATATTATTTGTTAGAGAATTATTTTATTTTATATTATTTATTCATGTATTATTTTGTTATCATTATCATTATGACTAGTTATTTTTTTAAGATTCGAGATTTGTACGTAATTCATTTCCAACTTAAGATCATCAACTCTACTTGAGACACCAATAAGTAATGTAAAATGCAACATTGTTTATCTCGATATCCTTTTTTGGCAGTGAAAAATGTTAAGACCAATTTATTCTATATTAAAATATTTGATTCAGCAATTACAACCTAGTTCCATTTTCAATACAAGCCTTTTTTACATCGTTCTAATAAAAGTAATAAAAATCAAATTGCAATTCAGTCATTTGATTGTAAGGCTGATTATTTATTTAAAACTTTTGCGTGTAATAATAGTTAAAAACGAACTTTGCTTTTTTATACAATTTAATAAAATCCAAATGAATGCACGCTATTTGTGATGTAATAGAATAAAAAATTATGCTGTTAACTACTTTGAATATATACTGTCAAAATTTTGAACGTACTACACTTCTAAACAATTTTTCGAGACAAAATTTTAATGGTGCATTGATCACATTCTAGCTAATTACTTCTAAAATGTACTTATTTTTAAAATTAATTATATATTCTTCTCACCACAACATTCACTTGTACATTACTTATCTTCTCTCGCACCAACACGTTGTTCGTAATTCACAGTTTATATA